>BQNB010129915.1:0-19031 GCA_026074375.1 Tanacetum coccineum | reverse complement strand
TCACGCTTCGTTAGGAAAACGACTCGAGAACGATTTGAACTTTATACTTTCCTAAGGGTAATTTTCTCATCAATACTTTTTGAAAATATATTTTATTAGTGATTGGCTATTTACTCTTTCACAAGAGTAGTTTGCCTAGTTATATATATATATTATCTGACGAATCAAAGATCATACAGATTCTTATTAGATTTCGTAATTGTGTTGTTGATAGAACCATGCCACCAAGATGATTAAATCAAAGTGCTGTTGAGCAACTTATTGCTGATCGTGTGACTGAGGCTGAGGCCGCATCTCTTGCCCAACACGAGGCGAATATAGCTAATGTAGCTGGAGCTGGAGGTAATGCTGGAGGTAGTGCCGGAGGTAATGCCGAAGGTAATGCCGGAGGTAATGCCGAAGGTAATGCCAGAGGTACTGCCAGAGGTAATGACGGAGGTAATGCAAGAGGAAATGTAGCACCTGAAGTTCGCGGGTGTACTTATAAGACCTTTTTAGCTTGCAATCCTTACACATTCAGTGGATCAAAAGGCATTGTAGGGTTGAGTAGATGGTTCGAGAAGCCGGAGTCAATTTTCCACATTAGTACATATGCTGATGAAGACAGAATTAAGTATGTTGTATACACTTTACATGGTCGTGCTTTGACTTGGTGGAACGGCCATGTCTATTTTTTTAGGAATCGATGTTGCAAACTGAATCCATTGGAATGAATTGAAAGATATGATGACTGCTGAGTATTGTCCGAGGACTGAATTACAGAAAATGGAGCAAGAGTTGTGGAACTTAACTATTAAGGGAGATAATATTGATGGATACACTGACCGTTTCTACGAGTTAGCTATGATGTGTCTTACTCTAGTTACATCCGAGTATAAGAAAATTGAACGTTACATCTGGGGACTTCCTAAAAGAGTTCAGGGAAATGTAACATCATCTAAGCCTGCCACCATTCATGAGGCCATTAGTATGGCTCGTGGTTTAGTAGATCAAGTGGTTCAGGCTAAAGCTGCAAGTATCAGTGATAGCATCAAGAGGAAGTGGGAAGATCAGCAAAGAGGTAATAACAACAACAACCGCAACAACACCCACCACCATCAACAGAACCGAAGACAAGAAGCTGCTAAAGCTTATGTTGTTGCCCCAGTCGAAGGGAAAGTTTATGCTAGGAACTTACTGTTATGCAACAAATGCAAGCTGCATCATAATGGTCAGTGCACTGTCAAGTGTAGAAATTGTCAAAAAGTGGGCCATCTAACTAAGGACTACAAAATTAAGACTCCTGGCACTGGAAGCAACACACAATAGGTAGTGACTTGTTATGGATGCGGGGAGAAGGGGCATTACAAGATAAAATGTCCTAACAAGAAAGATCAGCAAGATGGGGGTGCTCGTGGAAGAGCGTATGTGATGAGGACCGGAGAGCCTCAGCAAGACCCGAATGTGGTTATGGGTACGTTCTTACTCAACAATCACTATGCTAGTATTTTATTTGATTCGGGTGCCGATAAATTTTGTATCTACTACTTTTAGTACTTTGATTGATATTGTTCCCTCTACGTTAGACACTAGTTATGATGTAGAATATCCGATGGGAAAATAGTAAGCACTAACACCGTTCTACGTGATTGCACTCTAAACCTATTAAACCACTTGTTCAAAATCGATTTATTACCGATCGAGTTAGGTAGTTTTGATGTTGTCATTGGGATGGATTGGTTATCCGAACATCGTACGGAATTGTGTGTGGTGACAAGATTGTTCGTATTCCCTACAACAACAAGATATTGACAATCGAGGGCGATAGAAGCATATCCCAATTAAATGTCATATCTTGTATAAAGGCCCAAAAGTACATCGAGAGAGGATGTCAGTTATTTCTGGCACATGTGACGAAAAAGAAGTCGGCAGAGAAACGATTAGAGGATGTGCCCATTGTTCGGGATTTTTCGGAAGTATTTCCTGAAGACTTACCAAGAATCTCGCCAACTCATCAAGTAGAGTTTCAAATTGATCTAGTACATGGGGCAACACCAGTGGCACGTGCATCGTATCGGTTAGTTCGGTCAAAAATGAAAGAATTGTCTGAACAGCTGAAAGAACTTTCGGATAAAGGATTTATTCGACCAAGCTCATCACCTTAGGGAACTCCAGTATAATTTGTTAAGAAGAAAGACGGATCTTTTCAGATGTGCATCGACTATCGAGAACTTAATAAGTTAACCATAAATAACCGTTATCCCCTGCCAAGAATTGCCGACTTATTCGATCAACTTCAAGGTTCAAGCGTTTACTCAAAGATTGACATGCGATCAAGTTATCACAAGCTCAGAGTTCAAGAAGAAGAAGATATTTAGAAAACAACATTTAGGACTCGTTATGGTCATTACGAGTTCCAAATAATGTCGTTTGGTTTAACCAACATACCAGCGGTATTCATGGATCTGATGAAGCGGGTGTGTAAACCTTATCTTGATAAGTTTGTGATCATGTTTATTGATGACATTTTGATTTACTCCTGAAGCAAGAAAGAACACGAGGAACATCTGAAGACTATCTTAGAATTGCTAAAGCAGGATTAGTTGTACGCCAAATTCTTAAAATGCGAATTTTGGCTGAACTCAATACAATTTCTCAAGCATGTGATAGATAACCAAGGTATTCATGTCGATCCTACTAAGATCGAGGCAATCAAAAATTGGGCTGCACCAATAACTCCAACCAAGGTGCGACAATTTTTAGGACTTGCGGGTTACTACAGAAGGTTTATTTAACGCTTTTCCGTGATAGCTAAACCCTTAACCAAGTTGACTCAGAAGAATAAGAAGTATGAATGGGACGAGGAAGAAAAAGAATCATTCTAACTACTAAAGCAGATTCTTTATAGTGCACCAATTCTGGCTTTGCCTAAAGTAAATGAAGATTTCATGGTTTATTATGATGCTTCACTCAATGGTTTAGGTTCAGTGTTAATGCAAACGGATAAATTCATTGCATATGCTTCTCGACAACTTAAGACTCACGAAGAGAACTACACGACCCATGATTTGGAGTTGGGTGTTGTGGTTTTCGCTCTCAGACTTTGGAGACACTTCCTATACGGTACAAAGTGTACGATGTATACAGATCACAAGAGTCTCCAATATATTATCGACCATAAGGAACTCAACATGAGACAATGACGGTGGATTGAACTCCTCACTAATTACAATTGCGAGATTCGTTATCACCCAGGAAAGGCGAATGTTATAGCTGACACCTTGAGCCAAAAGGAAAGGACTAGACCTATACGAGTTTGAGGTCATGACATATCCTCATCATTCTTGCACAGTGTTGATGTGCCTCAAATCAAAAGCATTGATGAAGAGAATGTTAAGAAAGAAACCAAGGTGGTATGTATAAAAAGTCATTTGAGACTCGTCCTGATGGAACCAAATGTTTTAAGAATAGAACTGGGTTACCAAATTTTGGAAAGCTTCAAGACTTGGTTATAAACGAGTTGCATAAGTCTAAGTACTCCATTCACCCTAAGTCAGATCAGATGTATCATGATCTGAAGCAGCTATACTGGTGGTCGAATATGAAACTAAAATTGCCACTTATGTTAGCAAGTGTTTGACATGCGCTAAAGTCAAGGACGAATGTCAAAAACCGTCTGGATTACTACAACAACCTGAGATTCCTATGTGGAAATGGGAACGAATCACAATGGACTTCGTCAAAAAATTGCCAAAGACATCGAGCGGTTATGACACCATTTGGGTTATCATCGATCGTCTTACCAAATCTGCTCATTTTCTACCGATGAAGGAAACGGATAGAATGGAAAGACTTACTCGACTTTACTTAAAGGAAATTGTTTCTAGGCATGGAGTGTCAGTATCGATTATCTCCAATAGAGATAGCCAGTACACTTCTAGATTTTGGCAGTCACTTCCGAAGGATTTGGGAGCCTGTCTAGACAAGAGTACTGCCTATTACCCACAAACTAATAGTCAAAGTGAAAGGACCATTCAAACTTTAGAAGATATGTTACGTGCTAATGACATCACATAACGTCACTTTTATAGAATCATGTATTCTATGTTTCTTACCTATTTTGTATAATTATTGCAAGAATTGGTACTTAATCATTTATATTTGAGATTTGTAGTAATTATGGAGTACTTTGTGAAGATTAGCTAAAAGGCACGCATTCTGGAGCTTAAATAAAGAAATCTGAAGAATATTGTTCTGACATTCTATACGTCATATCCATCAAGGAAGATACGGAGTATCTCTGCCTGCACTTCACAAGAAACTACGAAGAATTAAAGAGTTATACGCCATATCTAGAAGATCTTTGTACGTCGTATTCCATTTAAGTATCTAAATATTTGGAAGATATTGAACATGTTCTCACTACTCAGATTCCTCCTATATGCGTATTAACTCACCAATTAAGGCGTATCGATGATTTTTCAAAGACTATAAATGCAAATCCCTAAACACGAGTTTAGGGTGTGCTTAACCATATTTTCGATACCCTAACCACAGAAGTTGATTTTCAGAAGCCAAGAAGAGCAAAGAAGGTCAAGCAACGCATCTAATTCCATAGGAAACACCTTGTAATTCCATACTCTTGATAATCGTTTGATTTTTGGTATCATTCGTTTAACTCGGTTAGTTTACCTTGGTTGTTCATTATCATGCTAGTATTCATTACGATGGTTATCGGCTAATACCTTTAGGTATTAGCCATGTTTATGAAGATTTAAATGTTTAGTTTGTTTATCTCGATTGCTTAATTTATTGTTGCTTGTTGATTATGTTTATCAATTTATACTCGTTTACGTGCTTAAGTATGCGATCTATCATTCAACTAGATCTAGGAATGCAAAATATCATGCTAGCTAGATACCGGGATAGCTTTCCATATTGCAATTTATATATTTAGAATCATAGGATCACAAATAATGACATATCCCTGCCTTTGGTTTAGTGAACAAGTTGGACTAGCAGGTGACCTGGGATCAACAAATGACGTTCTGATTCCTTTGGTAAGGACTTGGACAGTAGACTACTAGTATATAAAGAGCCATTAAGCAGTAAGTTAGTAAAGTCTCATTGAGCTAGGGTTTAATAAGATCATCATTATTAAACTTCTAAGATAGATTATAATCAACAAATGCTTGCTTTATGCGGATGCGTCTAATTATGATAGAATTAGCGTGTTTAGGTTTTAAGAAGAAGTATCGCCTAAATCTTGGAATGCTATTCCCCTCGAGATAAGTTAATCATTGCACTAATAAAAAAACCTGCCTTTTAATTAGATTAATCATGGTTAATATAGTTTCCTTATAATTTGCTTGACCGCTCTTCTATCTTCTGATTATCTTCCTATGTGTGTTATCGTGTCTAAAGTAGGTTTAAGTCACCACCAAACCCGTGCCAGTCTCTCAGACTGAAAACCCCCTATACCCGTTAGAATTAGGTTTAGCATAGGTTTAACATAGATTAGATAGATTAGATCTAACATAGATAACTAAAATACTTATAGACGTAGCAATTATGTTCTCGCTCTTAGTGATCGACACCCTACTTATCAATGAAGCTACAACTAATCGGGTACACTGCCCGTTAGTGTTGTTTTTAGGTAATGTCGGCAAAATATAAATGTAAAACTTGATAATAAATAATACCTACACACAACGACACATCATAAGCCTTAGAAACTATTCCTTCAACTGCATTTGCTTTGTCCTTAAAATGATGAGTAATATACCGAAACAAATCGTAGAAGGTAATTTCGACCCAAATTTAAATTTTTTATGGCACATACTAATGAAAACTGAGTATTATTAGCGTCTCATGGATAGGAAATATATGATTAGCACAAAAACCTTACCACTTTAAAAATTACACCCAAAAAATGTGTAACACCCCCTTATTTGACATATAGCAGCGGAAGCTAAATTGGGGGTATTACTTCATGAATCAACAATCAGGAATTAAACAGATTACCGCCTTTGTCACATTAAATATTTATAAAGCATGAGAACTCTTTTAGAGGGGGTTAATAATCGGTTTAGATTATAGATTGGTCTTAAAGGCAGTTGGGATTTAACCACTGCAATCTTGGATGCCCTGCTCGTGTGACCGTAGGGGAATGTGGGATCGCAGAGTAAGCATAGGACAGACCTTAAATGAAAATTCGGATTTGTCAACTTTAGAACGACTAATGGAACTTATAATTGAGCATTGCATAAGAAATGTATTCATAGCATTGGTAATGAAATGGTTAGGTTAGCACGCCTTTCTCCCTGATATCTTCTATCTATTTATTTTATTGCATTTACTTTCCTGTAATTCTTAAAATCAATCTTAAAACCATTTTTAATAGTGACAACAATCAAATTAGAGCTATTAATCCTTAGCTCTTGGGACGACCTTGGATTTACCAAACTACTGCATTATATACGACCGAGTTCTCTGCCCGTTAGTGCGTGTATTAGTAATCGAGTTTTATAAATTTAAAACTTGGTAAAAATATATTCTAAACAATTTACGCATCGCCTATCCTTGCCTTTGGTTTAGTGAACAAGTTGGACTAGCAGGTGACCTGGGATCAACAAATGACGTTCTGATTCCCTTGGTAAGGACTTGGACAGTGGACTACTAGTATGTAAGATGCCATTAAGCAGTAAGTTAGTAAAGTCTCGTTGAGCTAGGATTCGATAAGATCATCATTATTGTTTTCATAAGATACATTATAATCAACAAAAGATTGCTTTATGCAGATGCGTTTAATTGTGACAGAATTAGCGTGTCTAGGGTTTAGAAAGAAGTACCACCTAAATCTAAGAATGATATACCCCTCGAGATAAGTCAATCATTGCACTAATAAACAAACATGCATTTTAATTGGATTAATCATGGTTAATACAGTTCCCTTATAATAGGCTTGATCACTCTTCTATCTTCTGATTATATGCTTGTGTGTGTTATCGTGACTAAAGTAGATTTAAGTCACCACCAAACCAGTTTCAGTCTCTCAGACTAAACCTCCCTTATCCGTTAGAATTAGGTTTAACATAGGTTTAAGTTATAATTAACTTAGAACCAACATAGATAACTAAAATACTGGTAGACTTAGGAATTAACACTCTCGCTCTTAGTGATCGACATCCTACTTACCAACGAAGCTACAACTAATCAGGTACACTGCCCGTTAGTGTTGTTTTTAGGTAAAGTCGGCAAAATATAAATGTAAAACTTGATAATAAATATTACCTATGCATAACGACACATCACCTCGTCTAGTAAAGCCTTACAGTATTTGGAGTTATGGTCGAAACATTGGGCTATAGGTTTTTTTGTACGAATAAACGACTGTGGCTTTGGTTTGAAGGGTGACATTGATGTGGCGGCTCAGTTTTTGCAGTTATGGTCGAAACAGTATTTTGGAGTTATGTGAAGGCTACAAACGTTGACCTCCTCTTTGGTTTGAAGGGTAGCATTGACGTGGTGGCTCAAGGTTCGAGGATGAGAACTAGAACTCTAATACCACGTTAAACATTGAATTCCCCTCGAGAGGTATTGTATTATATATATGCATTACATAAAACATACCAGGTTAGTTGGCCCAAACCTAATTGTTGGTTTTGGATCCATTAGATTAGATTACTGGCTTAAGCCCGATTGTGGGTTTGGAGTCTATTAGATTTAGGGTTTATATTATGTTGTTTATTAAAGCAGATTTCAAAACCCTGGAACTGTATGACATTGAATTCCTTTACCTTGAGCAGACTGGCGAGAAGCTCTAAAGGATTTCATGAAAGCAATGTGTTGGTAATGAGAATTTTTGAAGAATGTTATCGTCGTGTTTTCTGAGAGCTAATCGTTTTCAAGTTTAAACTTGACAAGACACTACTCATCTGCTTGAAATTGACAGCTAGAGAACCTTACATGCAAAAGAAGAACCAAGTGTTTGGACTGGATATCAACGACAAAGACAAGGGCAAAAAGATTTCATGGGAAATTAATTGAGATGAAAGAAGTTTTTTCTCAACATGCACACTTGAACGTGTTAGCTGAAGGATCCGTCAAAAGTTTATTGACAAAAACTCTAACAAGATTGAACCTAAGTTGACTCGTGAAGAGGTTACAAGTCTTGAAAGGTTAGAGACTGCGATACTTGCACGCCTAGACACACGTGATCAAATGAAGAGGATTGAAAGCTATGTTGAAGCTCAAAATCTACACTAAGGCGTAGTATCACCGACACAACTCGAATGAACATCCCCTATGAGGAGATTGTTAGCTTTTTGAGGAGCGATGACTAAAATCCTAAATAGTTCTTATGGGTCGTTTGTTTACTTGTACATAGATGGTCAATTAGTCAATGTATAGACTTTGCTATAAAAACCTCCCTCCTGTCAACATGAGGGGATGCAACTCTTAGTGTAACCTCGGTCGTGCCTTTGGCAAGTAATAAGGTTCTAATTTCTCTCTATCTTCTTTCTAGCTTTATGATTGTCTGCACTTGAATTTTTATATTATTGTGACCTATACCTTTTGATAAGTTATCATAATAAAAATCAGTTATTAAAAAAGTCGGAGATTAGCTAAAAGTTTAGGCTATTTTCCGTAACTGTCAATAGTTTGGGGTTGTTTGTTTAAAAAATTCGTGCCAAAACGACGACGTCCGGCTAAAAAACAACACATATTGTATATAAGACTAGTAATATATCTATCTTAAATATTATAATTTAATCAAGGGAAAATTCTCAAAAGAGACCATGTGCCATATGTGTTATCACTCTATAACCCATAAAACATTTTTAAGCAAAAATAGTCCAGGTGACTTGTGACTGTCAAACTTAAAAGAATTAAAAAGAAGATGTTTCATTTTTTTTTTATTATTTAATTACAAGTCGCCCTCGGGGCAACTGAGCGACTTAAAAATATTTTGTACTTGCATAATAAAAATAGAAAATATTAAGGTGGTGTTTGGGGTTGCGATTTGAGCCAACTTATCTGCTTATTACGTTTTGTAACTGAAGATAATCAAATATAAGTGTTTGGCAACAACAAGTGATAAATCACTTATTTGCGTTTTGGATGTTTGAAAACGTGGTTTTACAAAAGTAAGGAGCCACATGCTTTTGGGAAACGCAGTCTTTGTGGGGCAATAAATGAGTTAAGAATTTACGATAATACCCTCAAATAAATGGAATGATAACGTAGACCCATGTTGTAATTTCATATTTCAATTTCTTCCATTAATATATCTGGTTTAAATTATTCCATATATTGTAAAGTTGGTTTTGATATGTTGGCTTTCAAGGCTTGAATATATGAACTTAGCCTACAAAATATATAATTTAAAATAATCCAAAGAAAGGAGGCTTAGCTACAAAATATATAATTTATAAATGTCTCTTTTAGTCATTTTACAAGTTAAGTCAAATACTTAAAAAATTATTGTGATATTAAACAACATAACAAATCAAACACTATATTTAAAAATCACGTTTTTCGAAAATAAGCACATATTTAAACCACAAATCACTTATTGCCCCAAGATCAAACCTTGGTGATGATACCAATTGAATGATATTTGAATTCACACACACTTAGAAAACTTAAAGAGAGAAAGCTAGAGTAAAGAAAGAAAGCTAGAGAGAGAGGGGATGGGAGAACACACTCAAAAACACACACAAGATTGTGAGAAAATACATTCAACCAACACCATCTCCATGTGTGGAGAGGGTTAATATACTTACATGAGATGGACCGGGCCGAGCTTTCCTTGGGCTTTCTATAAGCCAACCCGGTTAGCTTACTAATTATTACATAATATTGTCTAACTATTACAAAGGCTTGTGAGATCGATAATGGTCGTCACTTCACTAAAAACTGAATTCCTAACAATCTCCCCCTAAGGGACGATCGTTGAGATCTCATAAATGATCAACACTTTCTGTGTTCCTAACAATCTCCCCCTAAGGGGTGATCATAGAGATCTCTCCTTGTGACCTTGATCATTAATCGTTGAAGCTTCTTGTCTTGATCTTGAGTCCTTTTTGTGTAATAGTTGATCTTTTGTCTTGCTTCTTTGCGTAGTGATCATTGACTTTAGGCTTGAGCTTGTTCCTTTATCTTGACTTGTATGTGAATATGTGATCTTGAGCACCTTGAGATCATCAACCAAACATAATCTCTTTTTGCCATCTTGTAAACTTTGCCATCTTGTGAACTCGTGACTTTTGGACCGACATGCTCATACCTTTCTTGATTTGATAGCTTGAAAGCTTTAATGATGCATCTTTCTTGAAGTTCTTTAACTTTAACACTTCGTCACTTCGAGAAATCGTGAAGATTTAGGTTATCAGAGTGACGGTAAATTCTTTGAAATTCTTTGAACATTTAATACTTCGTCACTTCAAGAAAGACGTTCGGTATAAGAGTAGCGGAAGTCTTGAAACATGTACTTGAGCTTTCATGATGTCTTTTGTTTGTCGGTTGGGTATGTGCAGTTTGTTATGAGTCTCTTGAACATTGGAATCAGGTATCTTCTCTCCATCTTTTAAGATATCCTGCATTAAAACAGTTAGCAATAAAGCGGGGGGACGAATATGGCTTTGTCATTCGCCCGTGTTTGGTTGGAGTAACCTTCGAATCCGTGAGGATCGACCTGTGATCAGGTAGATTCAATTTAAGAAGAATCTCCTTGACAGGATTTCAGTGAAGCATTAATCTTTCTAACAATGTGATTAGATTAATCAACTCAGCATGTTTCATTACTGGAACGTCTCAATGCAGAACAACACCGATATGATGAACCAACGAGTTACTATACCATATTGAAATTAAATTTAATTTGAAAAAATCCATATTGACGTGTCACTTGCTAAAGTGGTTTTGCGACACATCGAGAGTGTTAATCATTACAAAAATTCATCATCAACCGTCAATTCATTAACTGGAACAAGTTTGATTCATTAAGAATCGCCCATCGTTTCTTTCGAGTTGTCTCAAAGTTGATTGTTTAGAATCCAAACAAGTCATACCATGGAGCTTGGTTTGTTGTTAGTCAAGCAGGATTTCCATCTTCCGTGACTTAATTTGAAAGACCGTTTTAAAAGATTATTTGATGAAAATTTCTCCCCTTCAAATAATGACCCGTTTTCTATTTAAAGAGATGTTGTCATTGTTTGAGTGGTCGAATTGTCTCTGAAAATCTTTTTGTTATTACTGACAACACTGATTTATTGTGAAGACAACTGTTTACCAATAACAATAAGATTTCTCTTATTTTGACAAAGAAATGCACTGATACGTACATTAATTTGTATATAGGAAGCACGGGTTGTGTTGCAAAGTAAACACAAGCCTTTGCATGGTCATAAATTAGAACATGCCTGAGAATAAATTTCCATTGAGAGGACAAGTTTTCTTATTGAAATACTTGCCTTTAAGATGATGACCGGGTTGCTATCTAAAATAATAGCAAGCCATTTTTGGCATGTTTTGAAAACATTTGGAACTTCTGCTCGAACTTCATTTACAACCTCGTATCATTATTAAATGACATTTTTAAGACCGTAAATGTAATCGATATTCAGAAGACATGCCATTATTACCTCTTTTTATAATTTTCTCATTTTTTAATTTTTTCTTTGGTTTTAAATATTTTATATTTTTGTATTTTGATTTTATAAAAGTTTTCGGAAAAATGAAAAATCTTTTTGGTTTTTATGGTTTTTAATATATATACATATGATACAGGATATTTGAATAGGTACTACCACTATTCTTCAGCCTCATCTGCCAATTGTTTTAGAGTTTCTGGCGTAAAAGTTTGCATTCCTAGCTTGTTGATAAGAAATTCAATTCTTTCTCTGCATAGGGCTTTAGTGAAGATGTCCGCTAGTTGATACTCCGTGTTGACAAAGTAAAGCTCTACTACTTCATTCTCAACTTGCTCTTTTATGAAGTGGAATCTGATGTCTATATGCTTTGATCGAGAATGTTGAATGTTGTTGCAGCATAAGGCAATAGCGCTTTTGTTATCACAGTACATTGGAGTTTTATTGAATCCAAGGCCATAGTCGGTAAGCTGTGATCTCATCCAAAGGATTTGAGCACAAAAACCTGACATAGCAATATATTCAGCTTTTGTACATGATATCACAGCGCTTTTCTGCCTTTTTGATGACCAGCTAACAAGTTTGTCTCCCAATAATTGCATACTTATAGATGTACTTCGTCTAGTATCTTGGCAACCCGCGTGATCAGCATCTGCATAAGCTGTTATAGCAATAGAAGAATCCTTTGGATACCAGAGTCCCTGATTTACAGTTCCTCTTAGGTATTTAAAGATTCTTTTTACAGCATGGAGGTGCTTTTCGGTAGGCTTTGCCTGATACCGGGCACACATGCATACAACAAATGTTAGGTCTGGTCAACTAGCTATAAGATACATAAGGGTGATAATCATTCCTTAAGAAAAATGATATTTTGCCCATCATCGACATCTTAAACTGAGAACACATTATTTTGGAAAAATGGTCACATAATTCAGGTGTAGTAGACGCAAAGATTATATCATCAACGTAGATTTTTACCAGGAGAAGGTCTTTGCCTTGTCTTCTTATGAATAATGTGGGATCCACGGTTCCTTTGGAGAATTCCTGAGAAAGTAGAAACTTTGACACAGATCGTACCACGCACGATGAGCTTGTTTCAACCCATAAAGAGCCTTCTTAAGCTTATGCACATGATTCGGATTGTCTTGATCCAGAAACCCGTCCGGTTGGATGACATAAACTTCTTCATGCAGAATGTCGTTCAAGAATGTCGTCTTTACATCCATTTGGTAGACAACCATATTCATGTGGGCAGCATATGCGAGAAGAATTCGAATAGCATCAAGTGTAGCCACTGGAGCAAAGGATTCCTCAAAATCAATTCCCTCTTCTTGACGATAACCACGAGAAACCAAACAAGCCTTGTTCTTTAGAATTCCTCCTAATTCATCAAGTTTCACCTTGTAGATCCATTTTAAAGTAATAACCATCACTTTATCGGGACGAGGAACGAGTTCCTAGACTTCAAGAAGCTCAAATTCATTTAGCTCCTCTTGCATTGCTTCAATCCAACATGATTGAGTTAATGCGTCTTTATAAGTCCTTGGTTCAACTGATGAGATAAAGGTATCGTAGTAACAAAATAAGGCTTGTTCATGAAGTTGGAGTCTTGTGGAAACATGTCTTTCGAGTTCACCGATGATGTTGTCTAAAGGATGATCCTTTGTCCATTTGGTAACGTGTTTTGAGTAAGGAGCAGCAGATTGCACGACAGTAGGAATAACATCCAAAGAAGAAGATGCTTCAGACTCATTTTCTGGAATAGGAATACCAAAGAACGGATAGTTATTCATGTGTGCAACATCTAAGTCATGATTGTCTTCTTCAACATCGTTAGGAATGATAGGAGATTGAGTTTTAGGTGTTGTTTGAGAGTTACTAGGTGGTGGTGCATCTTGGTCAACTGTTGTTGAGGAAGGTAAACTGGTTGATACAGCGGGTTCTGGAGCAACTACTTCAGCAATTGGAGCAATAACTTCAGGGGCTAGGCAATCAACACTAGGTGGAGGAGTGAGTAATTCATCAAATAGCGGTTGAAACAGAAGATCCCAATCAGTTCTTAAAGGTGGTACAAACGGTGTTGAAGGCGGAGGGTTTGGCACGAGTCCTGAACTGATTGTAGTAGGAGTTATTTCATGAAGTGCGGGTCCTGAACTGCTGTGTTCAGAAGCCATATTCATCATTTGAAAAAGAAATCAACTTTTGACCATATTTTGCTCACTATTCTCCCCTTCAAAAATTGCATATGTGATTGCCATTGATTAACTAAGTGAGCTAAAATACAAGTTAATGTACATTGATCCACTTTAATAATATCCGAGCATGTGATAACATATCATTGTTGATGAGAATGGTCGAAAACAAGAAGATTTCTCTTCTTTTAAAGATAAAGCGCACTGAAGCGTACACCTTTCTTTTCTTTAAGGAACGGGGCCTAAAGTGTTGTCTACAGACACCATTAATTGAAGCTCGGGTTATGCACTGGATTGTACATAAGCCATAGAATGAAGACCGAGTTACAGTCTGAAGTAACTGTGAGTCATTTTTCTTGAAGTCCAAGTCCTAAGCTGATATTTACTTAGAAGTCGTAGAATGAAGATCGAGTCCTAAGCTGAAGTACTTAGAAGTCATTGACCATATTGATTAGATGTGTAGAGCAGCCCGAATCCAATTACCAAGGTACGATTTGTATGACCTGCATTGGACACTTGAAGAGCATTGATTAGAGTTCATTTAAACTATATATATATAATATAATAATAAAATATAAAATATATATAAGTCTAAAACAAAACAATCAAAGAAGCCAGGAGTATTATAGACTTTTCCCAGGTCGTTAATCCCCAATGAGGCTGTGCTGGAAAATCGATACAGTCGGAAGATTTGAGTTTGAAGGAGAGAAATGATTTGAGAGTGTGGAAAGGTAGATTAAACAATAACAAACAAAAACGTTTAAGAAAAACCTAAAAATTACGAAATTTAGCTGAAAAACGGGAGCACGAATCCCGAACAAAGGGGGGAAAACCTAAAATCTTCAAAATTAACCCTACGGAGAAATTTTCACTTCTATACTACTCTAGGGGACAAATAACGAAGAATGAAAAAGACTAGACTGAAAACGGAGGTCGTTTGACCCGAAAACGAGTCAAGACAAAAAACCGCACTCGAGCCTGTTCTTTAAAAAGAAAAAAGTTATAAAAATGTCCCTACGAAAATTTTTATATTTTTCCTACAAACTATATGACTAAATAAAATTTTCTAAAAAAGAAAAATATTTTTTTGATAATTTTTGTATTTTTTATGAATTTTTTTAAACTTTTAACTAAATTAAATTATAGAAAATATCAAACGACTTTGAAAAATTCTGAAAATTTTACTAAAAATACTAGGTACTATGACAAACCTACGAAAAATAAGAAACCTAAAGTTTGCTTATAAATAAGCCCGCAAATAAGCTGTAACAGCTTATAGGCTTATAAGCCAAAAACACCCTTAAATACCCTGGCCCTTGGGATACTAACGTAAAAGTCCCAAGGGCGCAGCGGTAAGTGTGTGAGTAAAAAGGGGGATGTATCGAGGGTTGAGACCCGGGTTCGAGTCTTGCTCACCCGGGTAACCCCTTGTCTTCCCCTTTTTTTTGGAAAAACTTTGTGAAACAAAGTTGTTAAGCTCGATGAGCTTAACAATTTTCAAAACTACAACTTTTTTTTGAAAGCTTATAAATAAGCTTAAAAACAGCTTTTAAAAACGGACATCAACTTAAATGAGTTAAAGGCTTAAAATGTGGCTAAGTCTTGGACACTTTGGACTAACAAGCTAACACGTGGACAAATAAGCTAAGTCTAAACTGAATAAGCTTAAGAGAGTTCCTAAGTTATCCTAAATAAGCAATAAAAAGCTTAAATCTACAACTAAGTAAGCTCAAAAAGGGCTTAAGCTGAAGGAAAACTTAATTAAGCTTAAGGGCAAAAAGCTTCTACTGTCAAGCTAAATAAACAAGGAAAATGAAAAATAAGCACTCACACAAACAAAATAAGCTATTAGGACCATGAATGAGCAAGTGGAATAAGCTCAATAAGCCAAGAAGAGGCTTAATACCTACAACAGTACTAACTAAAGAGTTAGTACTGTTGGTGTAAAACTTAAGTTAGGGACAACAACTTGGCTTAAAAATAAGCTATCAAGAGAGCTTTTTAAGGACTGAAACTGAGGAAATTTAACAAAGAGCTTATTGGCTCTAAAGAAAAGCCAAAATCTTGGACTTAAGTTCACTAGAAGGCTAGAAAAGAGGGCTTAAAGTTACCCCCTTAGCACCAGGGTAAATTAAGCCAAGGACAAGAGCTTAATTTGACAGCTTATTTTAAGCTGTCAAATAAGCTCAAATGAGAAAGAAAAGTTGAAACAGATTAAGTACACTAGGAAATGGGCTTGTGCACCAATTTTAAGTTTCTAAAAACAATTTAAACTTGCTGATTTTTACTCTTGAAAAAGGGATTGTGCTTTTATGAAAAATTACACTTAAGTTTTGGCAGGTTTGACTCAAAGAGTCAAGTGACACAAAAAGGTTTTGACAGCTTGTTTTAAACTCACAAAAGACACTCTTTTTGAACTAAAACTCAAGATCCCAAGTGCTTATCTAAATAAGCACTTGTAGCTTTTTTTTTTAAAACCACAGTTTGAAAAAGTGACTTAGAAAACCTTAAAAAACATTTTTCAAACTTAAAAACTTTTAAAAACAGACTTAGGTGAGCTTAATACTTAAGCTAAATCTACCTTATGACCCAAACCCATACCAAAACTTGTTTTTGACCCGTTTTCATTGTTAACCCAAACACCCCTTTAATTTCTTAAAAAGGATTTTTAAAACACAAAACTTCTGTTTTAAGCTTAATGTTTAAAAACTACTACTAACTAAGCAATACTAAACAATAAAAATATGAAAAGCTAAATAATTAAGCACTTAAAAAGATAATAAGCTAGTGACAGAATAAGCTATTTTTTAACAGTTTTTAAACAAATTGTAAGTTAGTGAAAGAAAATTAACTACAAGGCATACTTAAGCTTAAATAAACATCAATAAGCACAAAAGAACAGTAATAAGCTAAAAATAAGCTAATAAGCTATTGCTACAGTAACTTTTAAGCAAAATTTAAAAGGGAATGTACCTTTAATCCTTTGCTCAAAAAGGATTTTTCAAACCTAATGAGCTCTAAAATCCTACCCAAAGCTTATAAATAAGCTTAAACTAAGCAAAACCAATAAGCCTTCCAAATTTGCTTATTCATCCATACTTGATCCAATAGTAGCTTTTACTCTTTCTTTTTTGAATTTTTCTTTAAAGTTTTTAAAAACAAGTTATAAAATGGCTTATACTTGAGAGCTTAAAGATTTTTGAAAAGATAATTGTAACTTAGAACACAAATAAAAAAACTTACTGAATTTTCATTAAACAAAGGTGAAGTACAAGTATAATGAAGAACTTAAACTGAAAATTTTACACACTAAACTTTTAAAAAACTAAAAACTACTTAAAAACTACACACTTGCCACAATGGGCTTACATTGCTTAAATAGTAAAAAACGACTAGGTTTTTGCTTCCAATGCTTGTCTTCTTACAAGTGTGCTTCTTTGTAGACACACATTTGAAGTGTGTTTGTTGTGAGAGTGCAAACAGGAGTGATCTTGGCCCTTCAAATTTCTTGGTGCCCAAGTCGACTTTTCTCAACCTTTGATCAATTTTGGTGGGTTTATGGATTGCCAACATGGCAATCCCATGTGGGGGTGTGGGGTTTAGGATGGTGAGGGGTTTGGATGTATGTGGGAAGTCAACCAAGGTGAGAAAACGACAGGTTGTGGGGTTATAGGTTTTTGGCGGGAATGAAACGAGAGAGATGTACAGTGATTTGAATGTTGGGGTGAAAGTTTGGGAGTTAACAGAAATGGTCCCTCAAGGATATATATCTCTTTGCACCCATGGTCCTTGTGTTATCAAAGTTTGGGGATTTGGCAAACTAACCCCCCAAGGGTTATACATGGAGTTGCACCGTATGTCCTTGTTAGCTATAACTCTTTTCATTTGGCAGCTTTGGCCCTTGGGGTTTAACTTTGGCAAATTGGCAGTTTGGGCCCTTCTCTTCATTTTTCTCTTTTCTTCTTTTAAAATAAGTTTAGGGATTTACAAGTTTAGTCCCTAAACTTACTTTTCTTGACTTTTGGCTTCGGGGTTGACTTGGGTTGACTTTTCTACACTTGGGCTTGGACTTTGACTTTGTCTTTTCCTGCTTTTCCATTCCGAGTCCGGTTTTGTCGTTTTGCTTGTTTTTTGTCCTTTCTATAATATCCGTTCCTGCACAATACGATTATCAAAACAACATATATTTGGCCTCTTAAGGCTTTTTTTTGGTATTTTAGCTCGTTTTAAGGTAAAAGGTATGTGAATTAACACATACCATAACTCTGTCCAAATTGGCAAAAAATCCTGCGTTTGTGCATTTTTGTTAATTTTGCGGTTTATGCAAATTTCTGCGGTTTGTGGTACACAATATTCTTACGGGTTGTGACATACAGGGAAAAGTAATCTTGCGGTTTGTGACATTTCAAAGGAACTAAACTCTTGCGGTTTGTGCAAATTTCTTGCGGTTTGTGCAAATTTCTTGCAGTTTATGCAAATTTCTTGCAGTTTGTGCATAACACAAATCTTGCGGTTTATGTACTGATCTTGCAATTTTTAATTTTTTGTGTGGAAATTTCTTGCGGTTGTGCACAACACAAATCTTTGCTGTTTTTGTGTAACTAATCTTGCGGATTATGCAAATTCTTGCGGTTTTGTGTACAACACAATCTTACAGTTTGTGTCACTGCTCTTGCGGTTTGTGTCACTGGACTTTGTACATTAGGACACTAATTAATTTTCAACGACCTTCACTTTGATTAATAAAATCTCGTAAAGTAATTAACATTATATTCCCCGTTTAGTTTAATCAAGATTAGTAAAATCTCATTAATTAACAAGGACTAAATCACTTATAACAACATCACTTTAACATAATTCTCATCAATCACTGAATCGATCTAATTATTTTACTTCACAGATCAAGTATTTCATGATGAGTTTATCACAAGAGGGAGAGACTTTATCCAGTCAATCAGTAAAAAAAAGCAGATGGGTTTATGAAACAAGTGATGCACATGCAATACAAAATAAGATTCCCCAAGCAAAAGAGAGATGCATGTCATATTTTATATCACTTTATTCACACCTTCGGGTTCTTTTAAATGAAGACTTAAAAGGCACTCGTACAAAGCATGGATTCAAACGGGCATTTATTTTACCCTTTGGTCAAGATGTTGAGACTTTCACAAGTACGATATTTCTCTACGTGGATCAACTCGAAAAA
>BQNB010129914.1:0-19031 GCA_026074375.1 Tanacetum coccineum | reverse complement strand
AAACCCTAAATTAAATTAATTTAATTAATTAACCTAACTAATGCTAACTATTGTTAAGTTAAAAGGACTAACAGGGAAAGGACAAAAGGACTAATGGGGAAACAACAAACTGACAAGGGGGACTAACAGTTGTAACTATAAAAGATAAAATTACACAAATGGTCCCTGAGGTGGACCCCGATTACAAGGCAAGTCCTAAGTGCTTATTATCAAAAAGCCAAAGAATCAAAGTTGTAAAGGGGCTTAAGGGGAGTAACTTTTGTAAAAGCACTTATGCTTTTTGTTGGCTTAATAAGCTAGAAAAGTAGCTTTATGGACTGCAGCAGCTTATTAGCTTATTTTGCTTTCTTTTTGGGATTTAAGCTAACTAGATAAGCTATAACTTATAGGGAACAGATAAATAGGCTAGGGGAGTCCTAAGATTAAACTATGGAAATCTAATAAGCTCTAAGATAAGCTGGAATTTAAATAAGCTAAGTTAACAGTTTTAAAAGAAAACAGAAAAATACCTACTTTTAAGCTACTATTAAGCTATTTAAATAAGCTTTCTAATTAAACTAAGCTGCTAAACCTAATAGCACTACCTATAAGCTATATGAAAAAGGCATAAAATCCTAGGGTCTAGAATCAAATAAGCTAGAAAAAGGGGACTTAATATGGTGGTCTAGCACCAGGGGAACATGGCAGTGAGCTTAAGGCTTATTTTGGGCTTATGAAATAAGCTCTTATGAGCTTTTTACCTAAAGTAAATCACAAACAGATAAAAAGGGAATGTAAATGAACTTATATTCAAAGTTTAAGCTAATAAGGTGAAGAAAAAGCTGCTGAATATGGTGGCTTAAAAGTGAGGGTTCTAAAAAAAATTGCAAAGCTAAACTTTTGACTTTGGCTTGGTCTTACCAAAGGGACAGAACAAGGCTTGGTAAATTGGCTAGAAATACTCAAAATGGCACAAATAAGGTGTGCTTAAGCTGCATAAGCAGCTTAAGTGGTTTAGCTAGATTTGGCTTATTCAAGTTTTGACAGAAAACAAAAAGCACTTAAAAACTTATTTTAAAATTAAAAATGGATGTTTAAGTGGCTTGATTACCCCTACACACTCAGCCAAAGTTGGCTGAGTGAGCTTGACCCATACCAAACCCAAAATGACCCATGTTGGGACTAAACCAAACACCCCCTTAATTTATAAAAATCGAATTTTTTACTTATTCTTGGTGAAATAAGGCTAAGAAAAGGGTGTATAAGGGATACTCAATCACTTTAACACACTCTTAAACAATTTAAACAGGATTTAAACAGCTCAAATGATAGTTTGAATTTTTACAAATGCAATATCACAAAAACACTTAACTTTGATTAAAACTGAAAGTAATACAATGAAATCTTAAAAAGAACTGAGTAACAAAATATTTAAGCAAACTTAGCAAAATTTAAACTACGAAAGTAAAAACAAGTAAAAAAAATGGTGTATTGCCTTCGGCTTGGTCTCTACTTCTTTTATATAGTCCAAGTCTGTCTTGGTGCTTCACTTGTGCTACTTGTGAGTGTAGGAACCCTTGCACACTCTTTTGACCCTTGGATCACTTTGTGCTACTTTATACACAATCTCAGCCATCGATGTATCATATGTTCAGGGATTGCCAACATGGCAGGTCTCAATTGCTAGTGGGAGGTGGGAAAGGGTGTAGTTTTAATGGGGAGTGTACTATGAGGGGATGGGGTGAGCTGTAAACCGTGGGAAGGGGTTGTATGGTTTTGGCGCGAAGGCTGGTTAAGGTACACAGTGGGTCGAAGGTTTAAAAGGGATCTTCGGGGAAGAGGCAAGAATGGCCCTCTATCTTTCTCTCTTTTTTCATTTCTTTTGAGCCGGGTTTTAGTTATAACAAAGTTTAGAAAGTAACACAAATGGCCCCTCTGTTTTATGAAAAGAAAACAAAGAAGGTTTAGGGGAATTGCAAAACTGGTCCCTGCGTTTTATAACTAAAAGGATTTTTGGAAAATTGCAATTTCAGCCCTTGTGTTTGTTTAAACCTTTTTTCTTTTATAAAACCTATTTTAAAAATGACAATTTTAGTCCCTAAGGTTTATAAAAAGGATTAATGGGCTTTTGTTGGGCTTGGGTTTTGTGTTGGGCTTGTATTGGGCCCACTGGGTTTGGGTTTGGGCCCAATAAGGTGTGTGTTTGGTTATTGGGCTTTTTCAAGCCCAATAAGGTTATGGAGTGGGTTTTGTGTGTACAATGGCTGAGATTGGCTGTAACTGGGCTAGGATTGGGCTTTCAAAGTCTTCACAGTCTTTGTCAATTGCACACAAATGGGCTGTTGTAATTGATTGAGGGCCCATTTGGTCTTCACAGTCTTCATAGTTATACTATTGGGCTTTCCCGGCCCATCAGATGGGTTAAGATTGCATTCAATAGTATTCTTCAGTATTGACTCTGACTTTGGCATTTTTGGACTTTGGCCTTGATTTTGCACAGTCTTTTCCATTCCATGCTCAGTTTTGTCATTTTGGCTTGGTTTTCTGCCTTTTTGATGATATCCACTTCCTGCACAATACAAATGCAAAACAAACATATATTTGGCAGTTTTTGTCTGTTTTTGGTCATTTAAGCTCATTTTTAGAGGTAAAAGATATGTGTAATTAAGCACTTATCATTTAGCGTTAAACCCTTTTATACTTGGGTTAATGTTCATTTACTTAGCCAATCCTCACAAGGCTAAGGTATAGTTTTCATAGACAAACAAATTAGAAATCAATCACTTAACCAGAGTCTTTCGACCTATATCCGAGGTAAGTGGTGATCAAACGAAGATTAAAGAATCCACGTTTAAAAGCATCAAACTTATATTATTCATATCAAAAGCTCATTCAAAAGTCAAGTTTGATCCATAATATTCATATAGCTCCAAACCAAACATGTTAATCTACTCAAGAATCATAATAACAACACATATAACAATCATGGTAAATCCAACATTCATATTATCAAAAGATAGAAACATGTTTTTACCAAATTCCAAGAGTAGAGGTTCCAAATCTTACAAAGCTTTTCAAGAATAAAGCAACAATTGACTATAGTAACACTAGCAACTCCAACTTCCTGAGATTTTTCCTCCTTCTCTACCCGGAATGTGATGAAGGTGATGGTTAACCTTCAAAACCTCCTTAGAACTACTAAAACTACAAGAATTGATGAATTGATGATTGAAAGATGAGAATGGGATGATTTTGCTCCAAAATTCGTGTCTTATTTATAGCTGAGGAAGTGTCATCAGTTGCTGAATTAGGGGGAGTGAAGAGTTGCATAATCATTGCAATCATTTCTGATTTTGGAGTAACTGACAGGAAAGTGCGCCGCACACAAGAAATTGTGCGCCGCACTTGGTGATTAATTAAATGGCATTCATTTCATTTATAAGTACGCCTCACAAAATATATTGTGCGTCGCACTTTGGCTTTAATCATTAACTCTTCTTTAATTTTTCTTCTAGATCCTTCACATAACGACAGTTAGTGCATTTAACTAGATTTCTTTGCATCGTTAGTCATTTTCTTCACTTTTGGTCCTGAAATGAATATTACACAACAAACAGGCAAACTTTGCAATATTTCATGTGTTAACGTGTATACTTAGTGTAGTTTTGAGAGATAATTTATGTATTTTTAAAGCGTTATCAAATCCCCCCATACTTAGCTTATTGCTTGCCCTCAAGCAATCAAAGCGAAAGAATTTCGTTTAGTAAAACAAATTTATGATCAGAAACATAGATAACGCGCCAAAGCAACTCACGAATTTTTATAGATGGATTCTTTTTCATACTCTCTCGATTTGGTAAAATAGATAGTAAACGGAAGTCACTCATACGCGCAGTCATAAAATGTTCAAATTAGCATAGGCTTGTACAAAAAACTAAACTTCACCGAAATAGCGTAAGCACCAAACATAAAGGTCAAAAGAGGTAATTTTATTTAGTAATAATATTTATTATTTGTTAAAAAAGGTTTATAAATAAACCATAATCCACCTTATCCATAGTTTAACCAACTATTCACTTATATCATTCTTCTTCTCATATATATTCTCTCTTTTTCTTTTTTTTGGTAATTCCAACTCTTCATTTGGGGGATACTTGCTTTCCCCTATACTTAAGATCAGCACACTTCTTTTGCATATAATAGCAACACTTAAGCTTTTTAATTTGAACGGATAAAATTTTAGATAATTTAGTTAAAAATCCTTTCGAGCAAAATTTATTGATTATTTATATTTATATTTTATCACCTCTTGATTGGTAAATGTTTATAATACGTGAACGTATTCTTACTGCGGTTTCATAAAGATTTTAAGCACAAGTTCTAGAATTAACAAATCACCGGCACACTCATACAATTTTAAATCAATATCAATGCTCCAGAAAAGGCCACAAAACTATAAATACACAGCCGTAACGATAGATGAGATATCTGCAATTGCTCATTCCTTAACTCAAGAAAGCTAAAGATCAAATCATCTTAGGTATCAAAAATAGATACCTGGATCCTTAAAATCTAATCCTCACAATTTTTCTGTGTGGTATAAATATCCTAGTAATGTTATCAATCCAGAGTCAGGTTGCTTGAATGTGATCAATAAAATGTTATTTTTCAAAATATATATTTTTTACTTTTATATTTCCAACTTTTCTAACTTTTCTAGTTTATCTCCCCCCCATACTTAATAAGAGTATTGTCCTCAATGTGAAAATATTATAAAGAAAAGATAAAATAGAAAAGTGAGATATACTTTTCAATTGTGATCGATATTCTGAATCTTTTCTTTGCCCTAATTCGTCTTGCGTCTTTACCTGTTATGAATGTAGACATTGCATAGCACACAAAAAGTAATATTATTCCTAACAGATTAATAATAATAGAGTACGATAATATTTTTTTAAATGCCAACAGAGGCATTTTACACACCATAATAATAATAATAATAATAATAATAATAATTGTCTTTGATATTGTTTTTAAAACACACGTGACCCAACACGCGGTCACGTAACCAACTCCTGTCGTCTCGACACTACTCGTCATCATCCTGCTGCTGCTGTGGCTAGTACTATGGTGGCAGAGGTGGGTATTGCTGATAGTACTGGTCATACTGTGGCTGAGCGTAAGCAGGTGGGTTGTAAGTTCCCTGCAGTGGAACACTATAAACCCCAGCCCTATGCTCAAACACTCCATGATATTTGTCCCAGTGATATGACTGCCTATACTCCATCCCCTCTATCGCATCCTGACGTATCTCCATATGACCCATCCTATCATATAAGTCCTGCATAGATGCTCTCGGGGGTCTAGGGATACCAACTCTAGGCACACCCGGCTGTGGATCTTCGGGAATAAGTTTACCATCAGAATCGATCAAATCTCTAAGTGTAGTTGTATCCAAATCCCTACAATAATTGGGGCACTTACGCTCCTCACTATATCCTCAGTCAACACCTTGCATTTCCTAGCAAGCTTTAAAATAAATTGTCCACGGCAAATTTGACTCTTTTTCTGACTCCCAGCTCCTTTCCTCTTCATCCATTTTCCAATCACCTAAGCTACATTCGCATATCCATTTTGATGTCTAGCATCAAACATACTCAGAAGCCACAAATCATTCTTTTGCACCTTATCATACATAGTCGTCCTCTGACACAAACCATAAGTGATTATTTTGTGGATCACCCTCAAAATTGGGTTCCTGATAGTAGAAGTATGACTCCTAGACAAACCAATGTTATCTTCTCGACTAATGCTCAACCAATAATCTGTAGCATTAAAATTATCATCACTGCGTAAACCTCCTTTAAAGTAAACATTAAAACCATCCTCCTCTAGCTCAATTGCTTGATATAATCCCAATCTACGAGCAAACTCCAACAAAGTCAAACTGTGGGCACGTCCACCAAGTCTAAACTTAATGATCTTCTTTGACTTTAATTCATCATCAGCACATACTTCATCAAACTCATAAGTAGAATAAAACTCATGGCAAAGTTTGGTATAAATTGGCTCATTGATATTAAAAGCTTTAATCTAAGCCACCGAAGTAAATATCTCTTCCTCTAATTCAGCTTCACGCACCCTAATTCTCAATATGTCATCAATTTCTCCATCACAACCCATTCGGTTTAACACATCCCAGTTTACGATACAAGGCGAGTAAATGTGTTTAGGAAGCAATTGGGCCAATCTAGTATTGTACCTAGACTTAGCATCTCGGGTACATCCTTCCTATAGAAAAAACTCATGGTGAACTTGTGGAAGCAATACCTCTTCCATGGTTTCATGTCTTGAGCGTTTGGATCGTGATGATCCGGCCTCATCGTCCTTTTTTCCCATAGTCTACACATCAAAAACAACCAACAATAAAGTTATAGTTATGTTAGAAATGATTTAGTACGATTGGTGAGTGTTTTGATGGTCTTTGAAATATTTTGTTACTTTCTGAGGTAGAAAGTGCGGCGCACATCCCTGAAATGTGGTGTAATTTCTGGGAAAAAGGGGCAAAGTGCGGCGGTTTTTAGGAAAAACCGGCGTACTTTCTAGGCTGAAAAAGGCCAATTTTGAATTTTTATGATTTTTCAATAATTAATTTTAAATATAAATTCATAATATGAACAGTGCACTTTCAGATTTAATCAATATCAAGCATGCATGGGTTAAATGATTCCTAATTATCATAATTCTAAGGGTTAATTGCTCATATAAAACATGGATTAAGGTTTTACTAATCTAATTACACTCAACCCTAATAATCAAGAAATTAAATAAATTAATGATAAACAAGTCTAAGGAATGAAATCAACATACCCTAGGCATGATTACAAGGTTGATGGATTGATTTTTTTATATTTTTCCTTTGTTTTTGATAGAAACCCCACGGTTTTGTGTTTGAGTGTGTGTGATTTTTTTTATAATGGGTTGAAATCGTGTTTGGGAAGTTTTATCCTAGAAACTTGTGCAAAAGTGCGGCACACTTACCATAAGTGTGGCGTACTTTATATTATATATATTTTTTTACTGATTACACAATCTTACATTATACACATAATTTTAAACACAAACTCAATCCATCACATTTGCTTAAAATTTATATATCATATATTGGATTAATATCTGTACATCAAATGTAATCCATTATGGATTTATACAGATGATTTTATTTCTAAAAAAATAAAATAAAACATAAAATGGGAGTATATAGCTACTCTTTTATTCCAAGTTGTTCTAGTTCTTTATTCCATAAACCAAGTGGGTGACATGATATCACTCAACTTGTGGTACTTTGATAATTTCCGGTCGGTTTTCTTTGTTGTGAACCCTTGTAGATAGATGTTCCCATATGGATCAGTTAGTCTTATTTTCGTATGCCACTATCCTGTTGCTTCTTCTTCTTTAATATATGAGCCCTTATAATCAGGCTTCTAGTTGACTTGCTTTAGTGATACGGGTAATAAGCCAAGGAAACTAACTGCTTTCTTCCAAACACTAATTTTTCGGAACGGGTTTGTTACCGCTTGTATAGCTGATGATCGATCTTCTGGATTAGTACAGTTTAGATATGGAGCAGGTCCTAGGTCATATATTGGTGCTCCAAACTTATTTCTCTTGATCACATATTCCTCCTCATCATCACTATCACTTTTAGCTATTCTTAGAACATCGAATCTTGCAGCTCGAAAGGTTTGATGACAGATTCCATCAAAGGTTGAGAAAATTCTTTCTAAGGTGTTAAGTATGCTACCCATCATACGAAGGAATCCTCGAACAACCACTATTGGTGCGTCATTGCAGATTGGTATATCTAGGATAAGAAAATTTAGCGATTATGGTAGTTATAGGCCATAGTCTCGATTATAGGCCATAGTCTCGATTACAGGCCTCTCTTCTTCTAATAAAGAATCTCTTTGGCTAATCCCGATTGCCAATTCCTCTTTTGCTGCCTCTTCTTGAGTCAAATGTCTCCCAGCTGACGAGGACGGTCCAACATCTTGATAGAATAGATTAAGGTTCTCCATTGATCTTTTCTTGTTACGGTTGCTCTTCCCCGTCTTGCATACAAATGGAGGAAGTTCTTCTCCAGACTTTGGTACATCATCAAAATCGAAATCGAGTAATTGATCCCAATCATTTGAGCTCTTTCCTGTTTTCTTATAATCATCCTCAAATAGATCCGGTTTGGGATAAATGGTAATCACCCCATTACCGAAATCAACAACTAGCCTTAGGAATGATCTTTCCAAAATGACTCAATGCTCAAAATCATCTTCCTTAGGGTTTATGATGAACTTCACAAAATAGAGCTCTCCCTTCAAGGCAACAATGAGCTCTTTTTTAACCAATTTTTTCCTTTCTTCACCTCATAGTCCAAACATAACTTAACTGTGAATTCATTTGATATCAGGTTCTCATCAAATGCTAAGTTAACTTCTCCATCAAATGCTTTCAAACCATTCATGAAGCATGGTGAAATGTATCGCTCACTAATCTCATTCGTTTCCATCCGGTAGAAACTGAGTGCGTTTATTACTTTCTTTCCTTTACTAACAGTTGTGTCTCGATATTGTCTAGAATTCCAATCTCCTGATCCTTCAACTTTGTCACTTGATATTACGATCACACCGTCTCCTAAGCAAATCTTTCCGAGACTTGAATTTGGATCCATAATTCTTATAGAATAAAACATCATTAAAACAACTATTAGTGGGTTAGTTAAGACAAATATCAATACCTTTTTACACTTACATATTATTAATAGATAGATAGAATTTTTTAATGCAAGCATTTTTTGTTCAAAAATGAAGAAATAGTCATTCTTTTTTGTTTCAGGTAAGCAAGTGCGGCACACTTCAAAAGAAGTGCGGCGTACTTTATAAATTTTAAAGCTTCTATAATTTTTAAATTTTTTATTTTTATTTTCATTATTTTTTATATCTCCTAAATATCTATTGAACATGGCAAATATCAGGTTTTTAAACATGTTAATCATCATATGGTTTTTATAATTTTTCTTAATTTTTTTTAAGAGTTTTATTTCTATTTTTATTTTGCATACAATCAAAATTTAATAAGCTACAACTAGCAACTAGCAAACAAACATAGATGTTTTGGAATCTAAACAAGTAATGCATGCAATAGTTCTATTTGATTTTTTTTATTTTAATGCTATAATACAAGAATTCGAAGATTAGGAACACAAGGAATAAATTCCACATTTCCACAATGGTCAAATTATATTTTTTCTATTTTGGGGTTTGGTGTTTTTCTTGTTTCTCTCTTAAAACATTATTTTGTTTTGTAAAAGGGGTAGGAAGTGCAGCGTACTTGTTATAAGTACGGCGTACTTTCTGAATTTGTAAGAAAAACCAGCGCAGGCGCACTTTCTGAAGAAAATTTGGTCAGTTTGCCAGAAAACTGTACGACGAGTTTGAAAATTTTTGGTTTGTAAAGTTATAACGACTAATTCAAGAATAAAATCAATCCCCGGTAGCGGTGCCAAAAACATTGATGTGTTTCAAAAGCCTTAAATTTATAATACTAGAACTACTGGTTGATATATGGAAACACACGGGTAAAAGTATAACCCACGTATGTAGTATAATATTTTTAGGTAAGACCAGGTCATTCCACGGGATTGGGTATTCCAATAAAAAGTCGATAATATTACGAAAAAGTAATTATCTTATAGATTGTCGCGGATCTAAAGATAACGATTTGATTCAAGATATAAAAGGACATGTTTGGTTAAGGAACAAGAAACATTATGGATAAACTTGAGTAGATGAATGATTCACGAATAAAATTATAATCTATTTAAGAATGTTTACTTACTTAGAAAGATTATCTATCGTTCATAATTAAAAACCCTTTCGGCCTTTATCTTTTATTATGAAAAATGTTTTTAAGTGTGATTCGTGTTTGATAATGAGTAATATAAATTTGCTAAACCAAGTTTGTTAGACATGTGGTTAGCGTTAAACCCTTCTGTACTTGGGTTAATGTTCGTTTACTTAGTCAATCCTCACAAGTCTAAGGTCTAGTTGTCATAGACAAACAACATGGAAATCAATCACTTAACCGGAGTCTTTCGACCTATATCCGGGGTAAGTGGTGATCAAACGAAGATTAAAGAATCCACGTTCAAAAGCATCAAACTTCTATTATTCATATCAAAAGCTCATTCAAAAGTCAAGTTTGATCCATAATATTCATGTATCTCCTCACCAAACATGTTAATCTACTCAACATTCATAATAACAACACATATAACAATCATGGTAAATCCAACATTCATATTATCAAAAGATTGAAACATGTTTTCACCAAATTCCAAGAGTAGAGGTTACAAATCTTACAAAGCTTTTCAAGAACAAAGAAACAATTGACTATAGTAACGCTAGCAACTCTAACATCCTGAGATTTTTCTTTCTTTTCTACCCGAAAAGTGATGAAGGTGATGGTTAACCTTCAAAACCTCCTTAGAACTACTAAAACTACTAGAATTGATGAATTAATGATTGAAAGATGAGAATGGGATAATTTTGCTCCAAAATTCGTGTCCTATTTATAGCCGAGGATGGGTAATCAGTTGCTGAATTAGGGGGAGTGAAGAGTTGCATAATCATTGCAATCATTTATGATTTTGGAGTAACTGACAGGAAAGTGCGCCGCAGACAAGAAATTGTGCACCGCACTTTGTGATTAATTAAATGGCATTCATTTTGTTTATAAGTACGCCGCACAAAATATATTGTGCGCCGCACTTTGGCTTTCATCATTAACTCCTCTTTAATTTTTCTTCTAGATCCTTCACATTATGACCGTTAGTGCATTTAACTGGATTTCTTTGCATCGTTAGTCCTTTTCTTCACTTTTGGTCCTGAAATGAATATTACACAACAAACAGGTAAACTTATGTATATTTGGAGTGTTATCAATACTCCACCTCTAATTCTCCTGCTTCTGCATTTTCATCTACTACATGTTCCTCCTTGCGGGAATCATCATACTTCTTAATTATTTCAATAAACATCACGTCGCCATCATCCCCTTTCGTGCAAACAAATTATGTATCGGATGACTTGGGAACCAAGCTGAGTGATTTAAAGAATGAATTGAGTTAACAGACTTTTTTGGTGACGAAAGAAACTAATGGATCAGGTGGTGAGGAAGGGTTGGCATTACGAGCAGACAAAATGGGAGAGGTAGAATTAACATTCATTTTTGAGTTTTTAACCGTGTCGCTAGGAAGTGCTCCTGTTTTTTTATCGGTGATGGCCTTCAAGATTACATCAATCTTATTGGTCATCTCACTTTGTTGTTGTTTGAAATTGGCTTCAAACTTAGATAATATAGTGTTTTGAAATGCCATGAAGTTGGACACCAATCCTTCGAGATTTGATTGACTATTAAAATTTTTAGGATTGTTCTTGAAGGAACGGCTTGGGAACGAACCGTTAGGCTAAAACTGATTAGGTGGGTTTGAAAAATTATTTTGAGATTTTTGGGGTTGTCTCCACCTAAGGTTTGGGTGACTTTTCTATGATGGATTATAGGTGTCACCAAGATTGTTTTGCTCGAGTTTAAAAGTGAACCACTTACCTCCCACTTTGTCGGTACGCGAGAACGCATATTCAACAAAAGCTTGCTCGATATTTTCTATGCAGTACTGAGTGTCATGGGGACCATTGCAGATTTCGCATAAGGAAGAGATTTTGTTCACTTGAATAGGTTGTTTAGGAGCAACATGAGATTCCATCAAGCGTTGGACTTGATTTTCAAGCTCGATGAGACGACGGTCAGATGTACTCAAGACATCTTGAGGCAAAGAGATTGCCTTGACTGGTTTAGCGAAGTCCCTTAGGTCGTTCCAACTTTCATTGTCATAGGGGGCGAGGTCCTCTAATAGTGCCCAGGATTCTTTGGTGTTTCTGTCACGAAGCTTACCATCGGCTGATTGATCGATGGTTCGTCTTCTGGCGAGATTGACATGGTCATAAAAGATTTAGACTTGGAGCCAAAGAATATATTGAATACAATTAAAATATCTTAAGAGGGATCAACCATATTAGGGGTAAGGTAGTATGAAGACTGTTACCAATGGTATCCTTTCTACACACTCGTGTTTCCCTAGACGTCTATGCTAATTTAATATCTTATGGCTAGTTTTCTAATGCCTAACGCACACATCTATCACAAGAAGCAACATTAAAAGGATCTACAATCTAAGTTTCATGCAATCATAAGTAAATACTAAAGGATCTATCCTAGCATTTTATAAGAAGGAAAAGAACACAAATCAATCAAACAATACATAGACATATTGAAAGATTAAAGGGATAAATGAACTTTACTTGATTAACATGGATTAAAGACTGTTACAATAGGGTTTTGAGGCCCTAAAGACAGCCTACAAATCTTTCAAACTCGAATATAAAAATTAGGGTTCGTCTCCTAAAAGTTACACACTTAAAACTCTAAAATCGATTTTATATATATAGGAAAAGAGGTGCGGCGAAGTGGTGTTATAGTCGTGACGCCGTCGCCACGTTAAATCTTCTAAAGCCACTTTAAGTCGGCTACGTTCTGAAGTCATCGCCAAATTTGTGACATCGTCGCCTTGAAAATCCTGATGCCGTCTCTTAAGAAACGTGACGCCGTATCCATACTCTGTATGCACGGTTTCTTCAAAGAATTTGGTGTGGAGTCGTAGTCTTGTCCGTTTCTTCTCCAAATGAGCATAAGTCAAGTGTATTTCCTCCAAATACCATCCAAGTGTGTTGGGAATTATGCATTCCTGACTTAGTACCGTTAGTTATATTAGTTAGTACCACTAGTTGTAATTTGTACTGACAGTACAAAATGTTAGTACTGATTAGATAGTTAGTACCGTTAGTATAAAATAGTTAGTACCATTTATAAGATATGCATGAGATATCTTAGGAAAGGATATGCAAGATCTTTATACGCGTTTTGTAAAGCCCATTAAGGTTTCCTTAGTCTATAAAAGGAACCCTAGGCATAGTTAGTAGATATAGTTCTACACAGATCAATAGAATCTATTAGCAATCATAGTCGTTGTAACTATAACCTAGGCAAATTCAAGTGATAATATAAAGTTCCTTTGTGATTCTTAATATTGATCTTCTTATCATTATTGATTAGTTTTCACATAATCAATAGTGTTTAAATTAGTGTTTCATTATTGTTGCTTTAGGATTATCTAAAGGAACAAACCCTTTACAAGCTAAAGGTTAAGATCTATTCAGTAAACGATCCAACAAGTGGTATCAGATCTTGTGTGGAAACTCTGAATAAGAAGAACTTAATTGTAAGATGGCAGAACAAGACATTCCTCCACCTACTATCACAGCAAAGAAGATCCCTATCATCAGGAAGGGAGAATATGATGTTTGGAGCATGAGAATACGACAATATATCTGTCACACAGACCATAACCTATGGGATGTTATTGTCAATGGAGATCTAGAAGAAGAGCCTGCACGAACTGGAGAAACATCCGCTCCTCCTGCTCCTAAGATTGCCAAACAACTGGCTGCTAAAAGGAATCAGGAAAGAGTTAAGAGCATCTTGCTTTTAGCAATACCTGATGAATACCTCCTTGATAAGTGTAAAATACACATATCTGTTTATACCAAAATTAACCCTAAATGACCAAAAACACACTTAAAATGACAAAATTATGCTTGTTTTGTGTTTGTATGTATGCAGGTACAGATAAGACAAAAATCACAAGAAAACCATCAAAAACGGGCAAACACGGACATGAGGAACAAAAGAGTGTGCAAGAGCCGGAAGGCAAAGTCAAAAAGTCAACCTTGGTCATCTCAAGTCAAACAGTCAAAGTCAACACTAGAAGACAAAGACCCCAAAGTTACAATACTAGTCCCTCAAGTTTCCAAAGTTACATAATTAGTCCCTAAACCTAAATGGGCTTAATCTTTCCTTAACCCTTTACCCGGAAACAATAAAACCAAAGTCCAAGCCCATTTCCCAAAATCCGGCCCAAAACCTAAACCTATAACCCTTTTATATAAAAGTCCAGGGACCAATCTTGCCCTATTTGAAAGATCATTTATACCTACACAAACACAAGGACCAGACTTGCCAGTACCCTAAAGTTATACCCCTTTTACCCCTTCAGTTAAAAAGACGTGGGAAAAGCTGTTACCACTATTCACCCGTCACTCCCATTTTACCCACATGATCAAAACAAAGGGCAAGCTTAAATTAAAGGGTACAAAGGACAATTCATGGGATCATCTACACATAGGCAGAGTTAGACGTCACAAACCTTTCTCATTGGTCATTACCCATCAAAGAGAGGACACGTTGGATTGAAGATATCACAAGTGAAGATGGAATTTTACACTCAACACACTCACAATGGAAGCACAAATGTCTCAACTACGGATTGCCACGCTGGCAATCCGTGTGAGCTCATAAGTGATCTAACGGTGGGAAATAGGAATCCAATCATTGGGAAGAATAAAGGGTGGAGATTATAAGGAGCATGTAAGAGTGCTCAGACCCTAGAAGGTTCTCTCAGCAGCTATAAAAGGCCCTCACTCACACACACATGATTATCTTCTTTTCTTGTATTTTTTAGCTTAAAATTTTAGCTTATGTAGTTTATTTTTAAATGTAATTGTTTTTAGTTTTTAAGCTAGTGTAATCTGTCTTTTCTCAAGTATTGTAATCAGCTTTTAAGTATTAATAAAATCTCAATTTAGTTTTCAATTACTACTTTACTAATAAGCTCTCAATAAGCTCTAATGAGTCTCTAAGCTTATGATAGAGCTAATTAGTTCATTTAACTTACTTTAATCCTAAAATCAGCTTAATACCTTTGATACTTAGACTTATAAGCTAATGGAAGGAGAGCCAATTATGGAAGGGCTCTCATGGACTTTACTGGCTTATCCTTGGATAAGCTAGAGCTGTTGATAAGCTCTATAAACATATAAGCTTCTGTTTAGCTGAAGCCTCTAGTAAGTTCTCATTTAATTTCCTTTGGTTCTTCAATATATAGCTTAATAATTGCTTATCAGTGTAGATTTGCTTAATTGCTTACTTTGTTTGCTTATCTAAATGCTTATCTGTTCTTAATTAGTATTCTAATTGCTTATTAGTCTTGTTCAATCATCTGTTTTTAGTTAATATAGACTAGATCATAGTTTTCTTAATATTTGTCATAAAATCTCAAAAACCAAAAAATATAGTTAGCATAAGTTGTAGATTAGTGTTTTTAGCTTAATCAACTGTTAAATTCTGTTTGTTAAGCTTGTAATAAGCTTATTATTATATGGTTATAATTTTTCAATCATTAGTTTCAATTTATAAGCTAAAATATAATCTGTCAAATGTATAAATGGGTGTTTGGATTATTGCACTCGGACCTTTAAAAGTCAAAGTGACTTGAGCTATTGGTTTGAGTTAGCCTTATAATCATTTTAAACTAGTAGTAGAGTAGTTTTCAAGGATTAGATTTTAAATTTTCAAAAGTTTAAGCTCTTTTTAACTGTTCCTGCACCAGGGGATTTTTCCCTTTCATTTTGCTTGTGAAAATTTGAACCAAGCCATCCAAGGCTTTGTTTATGGTTGCATTGTGATTCAAACACACTCAAATAGAGTGTGTAATGCAGGTTGTCCCTTAAGGAAACCTGAATTTGGTTTTTCCTCCTTGTCAATTGCACCAGCAGTAGTAACTTCAGTTACTACTGCTGTCTTCTTAAGCCTCAATAAGTTAGTATTAGTAGGACTTAGAATCTTAAATTTAGTAGGTTTATAGATTACACATAGCTTAATATAGATTAATGCTTATTTTTCATTTTCTAGCTTAAGTTCTTAGGTTAATTTAGCTTTTAATTTCATAAAAATCTCAAAAAGACCAAAAACAGTAGTAAGAGAATTTTAGCTTATAAATTTAGATATTCAGCTTGTAAGGCTCAATTTTATGGTTGATAATGAAAGTTTATTAGTGGTGGAATAAGTGACCAAAAGCTAAGCTTCTGTCATAGCTTAATGAGCTTAATGGCTTAATTTGATTTTGATTTTTTAAGTGTTCATACCTGAGATAGCTTTTAGATCTTCAATTTCAGATAGCTTATAGTGTTTAATGTTCAATTAGCTTCTGAATTCTAGTTAGTAGGCATCATAAGCTACCTAGAACAGTTTTTAGTTTAAAAATTGAGCTTAATTTGAAGTGTGTGCAAGCCTTTAAGTCCAGCAAGCAATAGTTAGCTTAAAAGCTCACTTACTGCATCAGCTTATTTCACAAGCTCTTTTAGAGCTTAATATTAGTTTTCAGCTTATACTCCTTTCATTAAAGTTGTTCAAAAAAGTGAGTTTTATAAGTTACAACTTTTGGTTTTGAAAAAAAAGTAAAAAGGGGTTTTGCCAGACTAGAACCTATGACCTCACTCTCACAAACCCAACGTGTTAACCAATATGTCAACAATATAGCTCATCCATTTTCGTTTCTTTCCTCCGCCCATTTAATACTTTACGCCGGCTTTCCTTTTCTTATTATCATTATAAGACCGTAGCATAAGTAAGCTACAGTCACAGCTATTTTTGATAAGCTGCAGTTGCCTCTTTTATTTTCTGAGTAAACCTTGTTTCATTTTGAGACTTTTCTTCGAATTATTATTCACATTTTTTCCCTATTTTAAATAATTTCTAGGATTTTACGTAGATTAAAATTTTAGAAAAACAATAAAAAAAAAAATACAAAAAATAACTTTTAAAAAATACAGAAAAAAAATATTTTTAGTATTAGAATAAAATACTTTTAGGTTTACATGTTCAGAAAAAACCGATTTTCCAACACTTTTTAGATATTTACAACAATTTTTTAGATCATTTATGAGTCTTTTAATTTTACTTATAAAAATAGGAATTTTTATTTAAAAATAGTTAAAAAATAGATTTCATTTCTTTCCTTGTTCCCTTCTGAGTTTTTTAAAGATATATTTAGACTTTTCTAAAGTTTTAAAAATCATCTTTTTCTCTTAATTTTTTAGGACTTTATTTGCTATTTTTCTAGGATTTTTATTAGAATAAATTATTTTTAAATACATAATAAAGTTCAAAAATTTATCGAAAAAATATATTTTCTTATTTTTCCCTAAAATTTTGAAATTTTCTTTTTGTCTTAATCAGGTTTAGAAATTTTAGTTTGGCATTTTTAAGATTTAGTTTTTTTGGCCTTTTTGCTTATTTTTGACGCGTTTTAATTTATTCCGTTAATTACCTTAGTGTTTAATTAAATTATTTCTTTTGTGTGCTTATTTTATTTGTTGCTTTTATTAGGAGTAGTCATGATATAACCGAAAACGATCTTTTTTTTCCCTTTTCCCCCCTTTCTCAGTCAAATCATAATCAAGACTAAGCGCGTGGTTTCAATTTCACAGTCGTTGGGGAAACACCCCGACCCGGAAAAATACTCCTTCCCTCATAGCTTCCCTTCACATTATCCCGGTTAATTATATATTACGTATTATAATATATATATATATATATATCTTTAGAGTGGATTATTTCCTTAATATGGAGAACTATAAAGGGAAAGTTATTAATTGCTCTTTTTGGAATATTAAAAAATTTTATAGTAATTTTAGTGTTAACTAAATACTGGTAAGTCCACTCCCTCAAGGTTTCACAAAAATTGTATAAGTCAATGATGAGAAGCCAACTCCACTCTAGGCACGCTATCAAGATCAAGGTTCTAGGAGGTAATGAAGAATCCAAGAAGATGCAGAAAAATGCAAAAAAATGTTCTAAAACATCAGTTTGAAAATTTTTCTACTGCATCAAATGAAAGTCTGGACAAGGCTTATGATAGGTTCCAAAAACTCATAAGTCAATTGGAGGTTCATGGTGCTCCAATATCAAAGGAACATATCAACCAGAAGTTCCTAAGAAGTCTTCCTCCTTCATGGAATCAAATTGCTCTAATCATGATAAATAAGCCAGACATTGATGAGATTGATATTGATGACCTCTACAACAACCTTAAGGTCTACAAAGATGAGATGAAAAGGTCTTTAAGTTCCACTTCTACTTCTCAGAACTTGGCTTTTCTTTCCTCTGAGAACACTAGCAGTACTAATGAAGTTAGTACTGCCAGTGGAGATTTTGGGGTTAGTACTGCTTGTAACATTTCTCATTTTCGTGTCATTATACGACTATATTAATGATCACTATTTGTTTTAGTCCGATACGCGTTTACTTTTAATATTTACTTTTAAGCTAAACCGCGTAGACTAGAAATAATCAATGAATGTAAACGGTCACCAAATAAATTAAGGTTTACATCAACCAAGTAAGGAATAATTATTTTGAGAATAATTATGTACTTTGAGTATTTTATTTTTATTGGTCACGTAAAAGGGTTACGTTTCGCGATAAAATACACTTGGACGCACCCCGGAAATACCTAGACTTACCTAGACTCAAACCAATACCCACTTTGAAAACCTGAAGTCGAAATTTAACCAAGTCTTGTACTTATATCACTTTCAAAGCCGAATGTGGCAAGTGATCTCACATAAAAATCGTCCTTGGTGATACATTAGCTAGCACAAATCTTCCTAATGATCTTAAAAGGTACATGTACATACCCTAGATAATTAATTTGTGTCCTAATGGTTCCCTAATGATTTTTGACACAATGGGCCTCAAGGGACCCGTGGCCTGTTACGCGAGCCCAACACAAGCCCAATACGAGCTCATAAGCCACAATAAGCCTAAATAGCTTATTCGTGTGCTTATGCGACTTAATGAGGTTGATGTGGACTTAAGAGCCTAAACGAACCGCTCGTATTTCTTTTAGAAACCCAACCGGACCTTTAAAAGGCTTACTAGCCCAACAAGCGCCATAAGCTCTCAATAAGCTTTAACAGCTTATTGGTAAAGGTTTACGCAGCTTATACAAGCTAAAGAGGGCTTAATGGACTCAAATAAGGTTA
>BQNB010129913.1:0-19031 GCA_026074375.1 Tanacetum coccineum | reverse complement strand
TTTACAAGAGTTTGCATATTGATTAATTTATCAGGCATAGACATATAACAATACACCTCATAGGGAAATGTGTTTGATTTTGTAATTCACTCAAGCCACTCAGATAGGGTTTATATATTTCTGTGAAGACACTCATTTGCACAAACATAATCTAGACAGCTACCATATGCTTGTACTTGACACATATACATGACCGAAGGCTGGAACTTGATGAAGGATAATATCATATACAAATCTTCATGTGCCAGAACTTAAGCCTTTGTTTCTTTGAACTAATATATATATTTCTTCTCTTCTCTCTTTTTTTACCAATCATAATGATAACTAAGACTTGGCACAAAACTTCTTCTTTCAACATTAACTTCTTCACTTAGGTATTTCAGCAACTTAGCACTGAAGGGAGTGCTTGCAAGAACAGGAACTTACGAAATTCATAACATATGATTAATCAGGCTTCGGCCTAGTAAATGATGATCAAGCACAAGTTTTAGAGCTTCTAAATTACCGGCTCACTCAAATATAATTATCAACCAATACCATTGCTCCAGAAAAGGCAATGGTATGTGCTTAATTACACATATCATTTTCCATTAAAAACGGACTTAAATGACTAAAAAAGTACCAAAAATACACTGTATTTGTATGTTTTGCATTTGTATTGTGCAGGAAACGGATATTCAAGAACAAAACAAAAACAAAGCCACAAACGACCAAACCAAGCACGGGATGGAAAAGACAAAGTCAAATCGAAGCCAAAGTCAGTCAAAAGTCAACCAAATGAAGAAAATACAACTTGAGGGACTAAAACTGCCAAACCTCAAGTTGTATTACAAAAAGCCAAGGGCTGAAATTGAAATTTCCGGGTGAAGTACAACTTTAGGGGCCAGTTCTGCCAAACCCCTAAAGTTGTATAATAAAAGGGCAAAGTTTACAATGAGGTTATAAAGAGATGAGGGGCCAAAGCTGCCAACCTACCCAAACTCCATCTTTTCCCGCCCAAACAAAACCCAGGTACAACTTAGGGATGTCTTCCCATACCTTCTCCCTGCAAAACACTCAACACCCTAGATAAATCATTTCAACCACTCCACTATTTCCCCCTTGCTTATAATTGCCATGTTGGCAATCCCTCACCATTTCCAAGAAATTTCGATGGCTGTGATTGACTCCAAAGAAGCACAAAAGAAATTAAAGGCTGGGATTTGTTTTAGAATCACCTCACACAACAAGCACACTTTGTTTTTGCTCTCACAAAAGAAGCACAGTTGGAAGACCCAAAGAAGAAGACTTCGGCTATAAATAGAGCCTTTTGTAAGCCTTTGAGGCAACTAGTTTAGTTTTAGAATATCTTAGCTTAATTTTCAATATATCTTAGCTTATTTCAGTACTTAAAGTCATCTTACAGCTTTTACTTTCAGCTTTGTAACACTTTCAAGTTTTAATGCAAATTTGAGGTTAAGTCAATTTACAATTCCAAGTAATAAGTTTCTTAATTGTGCTGTTTTGTGTTCAAAAAGCTCTCAATACAGCTTGTTTATAAGCTGCTTTAATTAAGTAAATTTAAAAAGTTAAGTAGTTAAGAGAAAATCACAAAAATCACTCTCAAATACACCACAGCTTATTTTATGGATGATAAGCCAGTTCTGGATGGGCTTATGGACTCTCACTAGCTTGTTTAATACAAGCTAGAGCTTGTAGATTCTTGGTTTAGCCCTGTTTTGAGCAAGGGTGTTGTAAGTTTCTCTTTTTCTTATTTTTCTTATTTACTGCAGAACTGCTTACAGTGCTTATTTGTTACCTATATTTGCTTATTTATGCTTTATTATGATGTTTAATGCTTATCTTGCTTAGTTGTTAGTTTAAAAGTGATTTGTGCAAATCCCTTAGTTAGTACTGTTAGTTCATTTGTTAAAACTGTTAGACTGATTCAGCTTATTTAAGTGCTTATTCTTGATTATAAGTGTCTTATTTTGTTCTTTGATAATCTGTTTTTAACAACTTAGGACCAAATCAGCTTAAAATAAAAAGAAAAAATGATTTTTGAAAACTTTAAGGGCTGTTTAGAACCAGCAGTACTAACCCATAGTTAGTACTGCTAGTTCAATTTTTTTGATTTTAAAGCTAGCAGTACTAACTCAAAGCTAGCGGTACTAACTCCAAGTTAGTACTGTTAGTTAAAACTGTTAGTACTGGTGGTTCATTTTAGCTTATCAGCTTGTTATTTCGGCTTATTTAAGATTTCCTTAGCTTTTTAGAGTAGATTAAACCATTTTCCTTTACTGTCTTTAAGAGTAAGCTCATTTAAGCTTATTTTCCTTTTCAAAGTATTTTCAATAGTGTATCAGTTTGTAGCTTTTAGCTTATTTACCATTTTAGTTTAATTTAGTTGCTTATGCTTATGCCTGAGTACTTATTAGGGACAGTTAATAATCTGTTTTAGCTTATTTGCTTATTTCTGGTTTCATTGAGTTTTGTTAAAGCTAGCAGTACTAACTTAAAGCTGGCGGTACTAACTCCAAGTTAGTACTGTTAGTTAATACTGTTAGTACTGTTGTTAGTACTGCTGAGTTTTTCTTGCTTAATTTAGCTTAATTGATTTTCGAATTTGCTTATTTAGAGTTAGCTTAGCTTATTTGATTTGTCTTAAGCTTATTTGAGCTTATTTGTGTCTTAGTATAAAAGTTTTAAGTGTTTTTACCATTTCTAGCTTCAAGCCTGCTCTAGCTTATTTTCCTTACTTCTCTTCTCGTGTATTTGCTTATTAGTGTTAGTGCCCAATCATTCCTTGTCTTATTCAAACATCGATTATCAATTCGTCTTTCGATTTTCCATTCAAGCCTCGTTGGGACATAACGACCCGGAGACACTCTATACTGCTTCCGGTTTTATTGATTTCGCGAGATTTTGCCCCTTGTTGTATGTTTATATTTGTTCACATTTATCTATGTATAAAAAGGGTTAAGTTCGCGCAAGTCACCTCCTTTCACCATATGGTGGGCGGTTATTAGTCTTAGTGTAGTATCCAGGTGTCCAACAGAAACTTTTCTCCATTGTTTTCCCATGTTAAAAGGCGTTGTATGTCCAAATTCTCCATATCTGACCTCTCAACTTGTTTACTCCTCTTTGAGGCACAATCCCTTGTCTGAGAGAGGTCTTTACGCAAATTTAGCATCCGACCTGGATTGCATAAACACTTTCCTTTAGCTTCTTTATGTCTCGTCCCAGGTTGTCTAACTTATTTACCAAAGCAGCTAGTCTATCATTGCTACTACTGCTTTCAATATTCCTGCTTGTTGTTCTGTCGTGCCATTTTTGAGAAATGGTGAAGCGTAACATAAATCAGACTTTAAAGGTTGGTATAAGGTTGGTTAGAAATAAAGTGACGTATAGTCGTGCACCATGGTATGAATTGCTGTGAGAGCTTGGGTCGGTGTCATCCTGGGGATTGGTCCCTATGAATCAAGCAATTGACGGTTCATAGTGCTCAAACCCTTATAGAATATGGTTTACCTTTTATGACTATTGATCGTCATAGAGTAGGCACACTATGTATAACAGTCATAAAACCGCTCCTGAGTCATGGTAAAATGATTCGTCTTCTTCTTTTATGCGTGAAGTTGTTAATATCTTAAAGCTGATCATAATTTTGGAAGTGGCATACTTAGGATAAAGCCTTTTGAAGGAGATCCCAAGTATTGAATAGTTCCTGGGCAAGATTGTCAACCCATCTTAGCGTGCTCTGGTAAGCGTAAAGGGAAAAACTCAGAGCATGACTGCGTCTTTAAAGACTACCGAGATTATTGAATAAGCCAAAGATTTGAGACCTAATCATTGTGAGCGTGAGCATCCCTCGGTTTGTTTTCCGGAGAAAGTGTCTTCGCTCATTTCAGCTCAGAAATTAACTCTTGCATTCGAAATTGACATTGCCTCCGATTTCGGGTTTAACCACGCCCGGTGCCTGGTTTTCTCGTGACAATGCTAAGTATTGTTCCATGGTGAGAGTATCGACGTCTACTCCTGCCATAGTTCCTGCAGATATAGAGTTTAAGGAAAGAAGAGAAATAATGAAATAATCAAATTAATTCTCATTTTTAGCTCCCCGACAATGGCGGCAAAAACTTGATGCGTATTTTTTTTAAATATTTATTTACCAAGTTTTAAATTTATAAAACTCGATCTACCTGACAACGCACTAACGGGCAGAGAACCCGATCGTGGTAGTATAGAATGGTAAATCCAAGGTCGTCCCAAGAGCTAAGTTGTAATTAGTTTTAATTTGAAATGTCACGTTTTAAAAAGGATTTTTGGATTGATTTGAAATAAATAACAATAAAAGTAATTACTGAAAATTAAAAGAGTTGGAGATATCAGGAGAGAAAACGTGCTAACCTAGTTACTTCATTACTAGTGTTATGAAAACGTTTTCGTGTGCAATGTTAAACTATGGTTTCATTAGTGGTTTCTAAGGTCGATAGACTTGAATAGGCATATTTAGTCTATCCTATACTTCCTGTGATTCCGACTCAGTCCAATTCGTATAGGAGGTAGGATATCCAGGTTGCAGTGATTAATCTCAACTATTCCCAAACCTTATCTAATAACCTATACAGATTATTAACCCCCTCTGAAAGAGTTCTTATGACTTTAGTTTCATGGTAATGGGGGGGGTTGGGGTAGGTAGAGGAGGGGTTGGTGGGAGGTCTTTACTATTTTTGAGTGATAAGTTCCGGAGACCAATTAGTTCTAAACTGATGGATGGAGTTATAGATCCTCCCAAGTACCCCCGAGGGATCCCATATTGACATGATAATCTACATATGGGGCCAAAGCAAATGTCCAAAACACCGGAAACTACCAAAACTCAGGGTTACACGATAGTCAAGGAATATCTAATGAAACCATAATCTAACAGGAAACAAACATCATAACAATAGTAATTACATAACTAGGCCAGCACTTTAAGTGCTTAGCCGCTCATGGTAACGGAAACACAGCAAGAAACAGATCTAATCATAGATTGAAAGCTCATAATTCTTATAGTATTCTTATTTGAACGATTAGATACGAAAAGTAAGTAAAGTGTGATCTCCCTTGGACTCCAGGTGGAATTCTTTGAAGGTTGGAAGCCTTTGTCGCCTCTCCAATTGGCTATGGAGGAAGTGATACCGGAATAACTTGAATGAGGCCTCTATTTATAGGCATCGAACCTGTTACGGCGTAACTTATAAAAGTGTTACGTCGTAACCTTCTTACACGGCATTCCATAAATTAGCAATTGTTGCGGCGGAACCAGATATTGCGTTACGCCGTAACCTTCAAATAATTTCCATATGTATGTGATCTTCATTCCATATTTGTGGATCTTCATGGTTACGGCGTAACCATAAGGTGAGTTACACCGTAACTCTATCTTGGGTAAGATTTCCTTCTAAATACATGGTTACGGCGTAACTAGATATGATGTTACACCGTAAAGTTGTCCTTGATCTTCGTACTTACTTAATATATGTTACGGTGTAACCATTTTTGGTGTTACACCGTAACATTCTTCAGATAATTACACTTTGAGCCCTTTTTCCTATGTTTCTTGTTATTTTCTTGCATTTCACCTGAAAACTACAAAATGATAGAAAATATCTCGTTTTTGAGTATTAGTGAAACATTTGCAGGTAATATAGGGGGTATTTTGCCACTAAAAAGTATCAAATATTTAATGTTATCAGTACTTGTAATTGATCAAATAAATGCTTATCAGAAAAATCCTTAGGGATGCATTTTCATAAATTTCTAAAGGCTACTTGAGGACAAGTAGGATTCAAGTGGGAGGATATTTAATGACATCAAATAACGTCACTTTTATAGCATCATTTATCCCATATAAATTACCTATTTTATATAATTATTGCATGAATTGGTACTTAATTGATTAAATTTGAGATTTGCAGTAATTATGGAGTACTTTGTGAAGACTAGCTAAAAGGCACGCATTTTGTAGCATAAACGAAGAGTTCAAGAAAGTCTATTGATCTGACAGCAAATACGCCGTTTGGCCTGAATGTGTCTGGCTTGGTGAGGTTGAGCTTCTTTTGGTAACTTTCGACACCCAATTGAAGATCTTCCACCCGCCTTTGAATGACAATATGTCTGGTGAACATACGTAATTCAACATTCAAGTCATAACGTTCGGCTATCGTGAGATTGTTCAGCTTCTGTTGAACAAGTAGGAGTAACATGTCCTCGATGTCTTGTAGGCGAAGTCGTGGGAAATCACCTTCTTTAAACTTGTATAGCTGCTGATGCTCTCTACGAACTTTAATCTCGTCCAAGTGACCATAGTCATACCACTTCATAATCTTAAGGCTGGTAACTGTAATGATTCGTTTTCTAGAGTAGACATCGTGCTTCGACTTCCTGTTGCTAGCAAACCCTGTAGAATCGTTGACGTTTGGGACCCCAGTATGAAGTACCCTAGTAGGCATGTTTATCATATATTACCTTTACATGACTCCATAGATTAGGAACCATGTCTTCAATCCATTGAACCTCATAAGTTGCAGCCTTTGTCTTTGTTGCGGAAGTTGAGTATTTTCTACTTAAACTTCCACCTTTTGGATATTCCAAGTCGTTGTTGATAAAGTAATTTTGAGGGATAACTTGATGAACTCGATGATCTAGAACCAACGAGAGAGGCTTACAAAGGTCGAACGGATACTACTTGCCTTTGGGGTTATGCCAGTCTAGTCGTTTAGTTGTAGCTTTGTAACATTCTTAAATATGATACTCTAGTTTTGTACGACTCTTGCAGGTGCGTTTGAGTGTAACACCCCCCGAAAATCACAACGCAGCGGAATACCATTTGGGGTGCTACTTCATAGCATAAAGTACAAGTTACAGAAAACAACTCTAAGTGAGATGTTTTGAAAAGTCAACCATTCGATAAATTTTATATAATATCAGAGTTACAACAGGTTCCATTTGTAATTTAATAGAAAACATTTTCAAAACGTTTATCTAATGGCACTTAATTTATAAAGCCTTCAAAAATATATCCACGCGACTCTAATGCTCCCAATGCTCAGCTAGCAAAATAATAACCTGAGAAAATACATGCAAAAACATCAACAATAATGTTGGTGAATTCATAGGTTTAAGTAAAAGCAGTAATGAAATAATTCAAGTAATATTTCAGTACGAAAAATAGCATTACAACATTTCAAAGTATTATTTCCGAAATCCAAGTAGTGATTCAATAAATCAAGTAATGTTCAGAAGGGGACCATAAGATTTAAGTAATAAGGCGACAATGACACATATTCATATGTCAAAACAACTATTATTTCACTAAGCTAATGACATCGAACCTTAACATGTGTTGTGAGAGGGAGTTGGTGTTGCAATACATTCATGTATTTTTCTTCAAGAGTTGGTACAGCCAAACACCTAGGTATTTTTCTCTCTTAGAGTTGATGTTGCCAAACACCCAAGTATTTTTCTCTTTCTCAAATGTTAAATATGTTCGTTTGACGGGACACAAGTTATTAAATAATCAGACGGGGATTGTCAGTCCCAATAGATCTATCAATAATACTCACGCTTGCTACATTAGCAATTAACAGTTCATGATTCGAAGGGGACTTGAATGACAGTAGTGATGACATCAAATAACGTCTATTTATTAGCATCATTTATCCCATGTATAATGCTCGTTCTATATTGTTATATATAAGATTTGATACTTAAACACTTATTTGTATGAATCTCAGTTATTATTATGCATTCGGCAAAAGATGGAGAAAAGGATGTGTTTTGAAGCATAAATGAAGAGTTTGAGAAAGTCATAGATTCTGACATCAATACGCCGTATCATTATAGAAGCATACGCCGTATCTAAAGACTTTGAAGAACTCAAGACCATTGCTTGACTTTAAAGAATACGCCGTATATGATACTTTGGTCAAAAATCAAGAAAAAACACATTTTCAGCCAATATGGCATATCCAAACCAGCTCAAGAAAATTATGGAATATTTTATTCGTGGAGCCTATGGCAAGCAATCCTGATACGCCGTATTAAGTTCCAATACGCAGTATCGGCCAATTTTCAGAGTCTATAAATACCAAACCCTAAATATGATTTAGGGTATGCTTTCAGCCACCAAGTCCGATTTCTAGAAGATTTATGAAGCCAAGAAGGTCCTAAAAAGTGGTCCGATCAATGAAAAAACTCTTGTAATCTCTACACTCCACTATACGCGTTCGGTTAGCATTATGTGTAATCGTTCATCTATGATTTCGTGTATTGTTACAATGACTATCGGCTAATACCTTTAGGTATTAGCCATGTTTATGATAGTATAATGTTTTGATTTGTCTTTTTATCGATTGTTCCTTATTCATTGTATGTTGATTATGTTTATCACTTTATACCCGTTTATGTGCTTAATTATATGTTTTTCCTATCATTCAACAGGGTCTAGTCCTACATATTTGATGCGCTACAACTTCGGTGTTGTTTGGGCGTAGGCTAAGAGTCCGGGATGGAAACATATAATGCTTATTCATATAACTAGAATAATAGGATTCACTAATAGAATGCCCTGTTTTGATCTATGGTTAAGTGGACAGGTAGACTAAGCCGATGAACTTATGAACTACACCGTGAACCTTCCTGTTTCCATAGTAGTTTAATTGGTATGGAATACTATATATGATTTCTGTTAAGACGTAAGTTGGAAAGCCTCCATGAGCTAGATTTAATATAACCACCAATATAGCTCCTAGATAGATAGAATCAACTGTGTGAAGCTTTTATGCGGTTTTTATGTTAATTGTGACCTGATTACTAGTAGACAAACCTTTTAAGACTAATATTAATGAGTTTTCAAACTCTATAATTCTTTGTCCCCCCAAATTGACAAAAAGTTTTAACAATTTACTCTCATTAGGCATCTTTTTAAGAGGTAAATCTGACTTCTCTGACCTTGATTCAGAAGATACATTAGAAGTACAAGGAATGAAAAATAAGTTTGTTCAACAGGAATTTCTGTTTGAGGAACAAATGATTCATAAAGAGCATTTAATTTCGAAAAATAAAGTTTGAATTAAAAATAAAAAAAAACATTTATCTTTCATTTTTTTTTAATCGACTTTCTATCCGCGTCCTTAAGCGTTTTCCTCTATAATTAGTAAATCAACTTTCATTTAGTACTTTCAAGTTTTTCACTCATACATTTTAGGTTGGTGCTTCAATGGCTATTCTTGAGACGAACCAGAATCCTCATACCCAACCCAGTTTTCAAATATGGGTCATAAACCTTATTTGGTTTTTTTTACCAAGCATATGAATTGTTTGAAGTGAATGTGACATTTTTTACATAATTCGATCACGAGATCATAGGTTTTCTTCTAATGTAACAATATCCTCAAGAAACTAGATTTGCTCTTTCATATGAAACTTTTTGTACAAACCTGTTTCACGCTTTATTTTCAAAGTTTCATTTTGTGTTTTTAAAAGTTCCTCACGGATCTCTTCTTTTTCATTTAAAAGTTGTTCCTTTTCAAGATTCATTTCATTTTGCAATTCCTCATATGCTTCTTTGTAACCTAAATCTTGTTCTAGTTTGTTTTCAAGTTCTTTCACCAGTTCCTTACACGTCTCAAGTTCCCGTTGTAGCAACGCTTGCTGCTTTTTTCAGTTCAATATTCATTTTGCGTTGTTTTTAGCCTCTACTTAAACATTATTTATCAGGGATTCAAAATCATGAAGAGATTGATCATGAGAATTTATATCATGTTCATCTTGTCCACATATGGATCATCAAATATGATATCAGAGTCAATTTGATCATCATCAAATGTACGTATAATAGTTTCTAGTCTTATGATGGCGTTGTTCATGATCACTCTTTGAGAGTAATCTATTAATCATATCAATTTTGTGAATCATTTACCTCACTAAGGAGCTCAACATCATAAGTTGGTTTTGCATCAGACTTTTCATCAGTAGGTTGAATGCGTGCCATCATGATAACTGCTGCATATAGCTCCTCCAACGTGTTATTTCCATAAGCATTGTCGAGCATAAAATCATTCTCCTCTTCATCTAGATGCACTCCAGCTTCATCTTTGGTTGCGAGTAGCATCTAATCCCTGAAATATTTTGCATCACGAACTCTCAGTTTTGGACATTCACATGCATAGTGGCATTTTTCATTGCAATTGTAGCACTAAACGTTTGTTTTTACCAGAGTTGACTTAGTTATTGGATTCCTTTGGACATTCTGATCATATTCTTTAATTGATTGAACCAACCATTTCCTGCATTAGTTGCTTGATTCATGTTTTGCCTCCCTACATTCTTGTTTCCATTCCATGCATGGCCAACATTCTTGCTTTGAATATTCACACGACCATCTTGTATCACGGATTGATTCCTTGTGCTGGATAATGTACGAAGACAATTGTTGGTAGGAGTAGAGTAACGTTGGGGTGCGTTAAGCTCTTGCCAATAAAATTATCGCAGTTGTAAGCTTGTCTTCTTGAGCATCTCCTTGTATCTCCCCTTGATAATCATCATCGTTATCAATCACGGATAAAGGAGGAGTGACATCATATGTTTGTGGTGAATGAAAGTATGATAAACCTGCATGAGAATTTAACGAATGAACATGGGAATTAGCAACTAAGGCTAATAGATCATGATTCCTTGCAGCTTTCTTTGCTCTAGATGCATTGACATGTGGTTCAAACTGACTCAAGTGATCATAGAACTGATCATATTTTGCAGTCTTGAGAGTATATTCCTAACGAGTCGTAGTTACATATTTGCTCCATTCGAGTTGTAATGAATTAAGAAACTTGGTGTTAATGGGAATTTCTTAAGGACAAACATTATTCCGATCGATAACATTCATGAGTGTTGAAAACCTCTCATACACAGATGTTAATGATTCTCCTTCCATAGCCACAAACTTGTCAAATTCATTCATGAGCCTCGAGTGTCTTTCTTGCTGACTTATGTCACTACCTTGCATCTTTTGATTCTAGCCTACATTTGTTTAGCATCTGGACAAGCATCCACAGAATTGGAAATATCATTAGGTATTCCTTGAAGAATGTAGTCCGTCACCCTGATATCTGTAAAGTATTATTCTTTGTCTGGTTTAGACATTTTGCCAATTGGTTCAGGTATGGTCTCTGATTCATTGTTTGGATCAGGAATATCTTTCCATTTGTATGGACCTTTATCAATTAAATGCCTCATCAATTCTCCTTCTTCCTTTTTATTATCTAAATTCCTCAAAAACCGACTTGCCCATGGCACATAGCTTCCTTTCTCTAAATCAGAGGTCTATCTTAAGCTCCCGATTCCGCAAATGTTTGTTGATTCGCAGTAGACATGATGTGAATTAATTAGTGAGTACAATGCAAACTTGGATCGTTTTAGAAATAAAGACTTGCAATCGTGAGATCAAAAAGTAACACCAAGTAGGCTTGTATTACGAAACCACAAATGAATCCAAAATCTTGAAGATACGAAACCTAGACTTTATACGAAAGCCCAAGTGACTGAAAGTATGAAGATCCGAAACCCTAAAATCTATTATACGAAACCTCTAAAATATAGAATACGAAACCTTCAAATACGAAACCTGTAATACGAAACCTTCAAGTAGGAAACCTATATTACAAAACCTATTGTACAAAACTTATGAATACAAAACCTCAGAATACGGAACTGTATATGTCTTGTGATACGAAACCTGTTGTACGAAACATGGAAATATGAAACCAGAGATACGAAACCTTTTGATATGAAACTGAGATACGAAACCTTCTATATGAAACCTGTGATACGAAACCTTAAGGTATGAAACCAAAACTACACTACAAACCTATAAATACGAAGCCACAGATACGAAAGCTTCTACAGATATACGAAACTAATGTGGTCGTTGTAAGACTTCTACACGAAGTTTACAACTCCCTAGGCAGAGTACCTAACCGTTGTAGTAGTAGTATAGGCAAGCCTCGGGGTTGTTATCATTCTCTAGGGGAATAGGTTGGGAAGGCTTGATCACGGTCTAACAGAATTATAAAGGTTGAGGGAAGATTCTTTTTGTGTTTTTATATATTATGAAAGAAATCATATATTGGAGATGTGGTTAGTTTTAGCTATTAAACTAAATAATAAACTAAGCTACTAGTGATACCAATATAATAAAAGATTGTTTTTATTTAATCATGTATTACTCCATGGATTGCTTCTCCTAGTGTTGTTGCTTTGTCACACTTGTGATGATTTATGTAATTATTTCCTAAGTCATGAACGAATTACACGAACCCGCCATCTATTTAATATTCCGTTAAGGCAATGCACAAGTAAGGTAGTATGAAGACTATTACAAGGCCCCTAAGAGTATATTAAATGCATTTGAAATATACTAAGTGTGGATCAACCATATAAGGGGTAAGGTAGTATGAAGAATGTTACTCGATGGTATCCTTTCTACACAATCATGTTATTTCCAACCATATCACCACGAAACAGACAAAGTGGTATCTAAACCTAACAAGCAATTCATAAGAAAAAAGAAGCAACACCACTAAGATCTACATCTTATGTTTCATACAATCATAAATAAACACAATAGAAGGTTTAACAAGCATGTTATAGATTAAACAAGAACATATAAGAATCACACAACAAGACATATTGAATGATTAAATAAGTCTTACTTGATTAGAACATGAATTGAAGGAAGTACAATAGGGTTTTGAGGCCCTAAAATCGTCCCTAACAGCTGCTAAACGAACTAGGGTTCGTACCCTCTTTTTATTCTAAAGTTACACACTTAAAACCCTAATTTCGGGTTTGTATATATAGGAAAATCGCTGCGACGGCGTCGCGTTTTAATCGTGACGCCGTCGTGACAAGAATATTCTAGATAATGGGCTGGGTCATACAATCTGACGCCGTCTTGAGATCTTGTGACGCCGTCTTGGAAATCGTTGTGACGGCGTCACGTGTAATCTGTGACGCCGTCTCCAGCTTCTGAGGAGAAATTCTTGAGCAATGTTGGTGTAGGTCTGTAGTCTTGTCCGTTTCTTCTCCAAATGAGCCCAAGTCACGTGTATTTCTTCCAAATGCCTTCCAAATGCAAAATACCTGAAAAGGAACGATTAAGTACCTATTTTGGGCATAAACACATGATTTAGGGGGTTAAACGACCCCGAAAAAGTGTATAAAATGACACCTCATCAAATACCCCTACACTTAGGATTTGCTTGTCCTCAAGCAAATGGGCTTTTCTATCTAGACAATAACAATATGAGGGGTCATTTTACCTACTCTTTAAAAGTATTTTACAACACAACCTTCTAGACCTCGTAATTAACAGCACAAAAAGTATATACTAGCACCTCACATAAGTGTTTGGGATTCTCTCTTTCACTCGGGTGTATAATAAATTATAACATAAGGGGGAAACGGAAAATCAACACTCATTACCTGTCATAGCATATAAATTACCATAGGCTTGGTAAAGGATCAAACCTCCACCGCTAGGCGCAAGCATTATTCATTACTATCTAAGAGGTCTTTTTAAGGGTTGTGGGGTGTAGGTGTAAGATAACATATAATGGAAACGAAAACGGATGGGATACATTTGGGTGGCTTTGGGTGAATTTGGAGTGGAAGGGTTAGCTAATTATTTACACGAATACACTTTGGTTTAGTTGCTAAGCCAAGACTCGAACAAAGATATACAAACTCTACACAACTCTACATCAATCTCTTTCTTTTTCTTTTCTATTTTTTTAATAACATAATACATCATAACTTGGGGTTTATAACACGTACCCCTACACTTGAGCTTTTACATGCTCGATATTTACAATCTAACTAATGACCCGATTTGAGGTGGATCAAAATAACATGGAGATCATCTAACAAACATATGGGGGTATTGACTTAACTTTTCTTCCCCATTCTTCCGCGGAATCAATACTACCAAGAATCCCAATCTTCCCAAAACAGTATTTACAAGGATAAGGACTTAATAATTAACTTGGGTTAAAACACAATAATGGTAACTAAAAATAGAAGTACATACAAGGTGGCTAAGGCCGATTTTGGGTGAACGGATAGTTTAATGGTGACAATGCTCTTCAATAATAAGTCTGGCTTAACCAAAAAATTATGAGAACCGTGAAAAAGGATATGCTCGGAGGGTTGTACTAGGGGTATCCTGCACTAAAGGTGAGTGCATGGCAAGGGTGTGAGAAAGTTATATGATCGGTGTGACCATCATAACAATTACAAGTTTAAAACATGGGTTAATCCTAATGCCGCTTATCAAGCAAATCCAAATACTTACTATGCGGTCTCGGGATACATCACAAAAACAAGTTCTAGAATTTAATATACTACCAGTATACTCATATAATTTAATACCGATCTCAATGCTCTAGAAAAGGCGACGAAGACCACACGTACACATCCGTAACGACGGAATAGACACATGTGACTGGTACACCACCTAAACTCGAGACGGGTGGGTGGGGGGGGGGGGGGGGGGGGGGGGGGGGGGGGGGGGGGGGAGGCTAAGGTATAAACTATCTTGGGCATCAATAATAGATACCCAAATTCCTAAAGATCTAAAAGTGAACCTTACATTTTTGCGGTGGAATTCTCAGGGTTATTGTGCTAGTCATATAAATTCCTATCCATGAGACGTTATTAATACTCGATTTTCGTCAGTATGTGTCATAAAAATTTTAAATTTGGGTAAAAATTACCTCTTATGCTATGTTTCGATATATTACCCATCATTTTAAGGACAAAGCAAATGGAAAATGAAAGAATAGTTTTTAAGGATTATTTTCCCCCTATACTTAAGTTGAACATTGTCCCCAATGTTCTATGAAGGTACCCGTAAAAACGAATAAAGGGAAAAGAAAACAAGGAAAATAAACTAGTACTCCCCAGGTTTGCTCAATAATGGAGAAGAAACATGCGATAACTGGTTAAATCGTCCTCCAAGAATCATCCAATGAAACTTCCTAAGAACTTCCAACCTTCTTCTCATCAAATATAACCTGTAATTAAAGACAAAGACAGGTACACCAAGCGTAAAATCCACGGGTGAACAATAAATACAACCTCATTGATAAGTGTAAAATACACATATCTGTTAACACTAAAAATGACCCTAAATGACTAAAAACATACTTAAAATGGCAAAAATATACTTGTTTTTGTGTTTTGTGTGTGCAGGTACGGATATATCAAAAATCATAAGAAAACCGCCAAAAAAAAATGGGCAAACACGGATTTGAGAACGGAAGAGTGTGCAAGAGCTGGAAGCCAAAGTAAAAAAATCAACCCACCATGTTTCAAAATTTACACAATTAGTCCCTAAGGTCTAATGGGCCTATTAAACCCTAATTCTCATACCCCGGATATCAAGCCCATAACCAAAAGCCCATTACCTATTTTTATAAACCACAAGTAGACTATAAGTTTCCATTCTGAAATTAACCTTTTACACTACTCTAGTAACAATCAACCACAGGGACTGAAAGTGCAATAAGCCTAAAATTCAAATCTGTTTTACCCTGTTCAGTTAAAAAAGGCGCCAAAGTGGTTACTATTCATCCTTCGTCCCAGAATTTACTACCCATCAATGAGAGGTCTTATTTACTAAATTAATCAAAAAAAAAAAAAAAAAAAAGGGAAACCACAATTCATGGGACAATGAACACAATGGTAAGGGATAATTAAGGTCAAATCAAAGCACTCCTCATTGGCTCACAAGCAAGGTATTACACGTGGCTAGGCAAAGAAGCACAAGGGACTCAATTTTTACACTAAATTATAGCCTAAAAGAAACACAAGAGGTCTCAATCAAGGATTGCCACGCTAGCGCAACCCAAGTGAGCTACCTAGTGATCTAAACGGCTAATAATGACTCCCAATGGATTGGAAGATTGTACGGGTAAGATCAAGAGGAGTGTGGGCAAGAAGGCACTCCTAAAAGCTTCCTCGGATTGCCATAAATAGCACACACTCACACACATTTAGGGGCTCTCTTTTCTTTTCTAGTTTTTCACATAGGCACTAATCGAGTCTAAAGCCAAGAGATCATCAAATAAATCTCATTAGGACACATTCCATGACAAACACTTGTTGAACATCATTAAGTTCACAAGCTGTTAACAAGAGTCCTACGCATTATCCTTGTGATTCTGCCAGAACATTCAGAGTGATACTCTTTAGTATTCACAATGACGAATGGAAATCCTTCCAGTGTCATCATCAAACAGCACTGCGGTAGGTGACTTGCGAGATTCTATATGAATCAAGCTTGTGTCAACTGGATATCGATAAAGGTCCAGTAAATGAATTGACGACATAATCAGAAAGATAGTAACTATCTGATTCACTCTTACCGTGTTGTCTGCTTTGAGACGTTCCGGTAATGAGAACAAGCAAGCATGGTAAATCTAATACATATGTGTTAGAAGATCCTACGCTTTGAGCTGGAAACCCTGTCAAGGAGATTCTTTGAATCTACCTGATCACAGGTACAATATTTATACTGTAAAACGGTCCTACGGAATCGGAGGTTAATCTAACCAAATCCGGACGAATGATAAAGCCATATTCGTCCACCCGCTTTATTGCTAACTGTTTTATTTCAGGATACATAAAGATGGAGATGGTGATGCCTCATTCCAGCTGAAGTCGGATTCATTACCACATGCTCATGCTCAAACTACAAAGACATTCCATAAGCATCAAGATTTAAGAATCATGAAAGCTCAAGAATTAAAGACAAAGACTTCCGCACAAGCTCTGATACCAAATGTCGCAACCCAATATAACTTTCACTTCACCATGATGAACAAGAAAATAAGATGAGATAAAATATGGAAGAATTGTAGAGAGAAGTTAGAGAGAGAAATGTAGAGAGAAAAAAAAGAGTTGGTTGAATTCAAGCAAATGTGAAAAATACAAATGAGAATCAACACCATTTTCCATAGTGGAAAATGGTATATATACCCTACACAACTACATAGGGCGTGTGGGCTTTTACTTGGGCCGGGCTCGGGATTGACTTGCGCTTTAGCCCGATACACATACAATATTAGCTTACATTTACGAGCCCGTTTACCCTTCTAGCCTATTACAACGTATAATTAATTAAGTGACCGAGACCTAATATAATGAACGAACTTCCTTGTTCGACTCAATATTTTGAAGCTAACAGTATAAGTAGGTTTTAGGTTCTTAGATTCAAGTAGGAGTTAGATTAGTTATAGCTTATTATAGATTTAATCTTAATTTGCATTTTCTAGCTTATATACCTAGCTTAATTTAGCTGTCAAAGTCATTAAAATTCTAAAAAAAAAGCCAAAAACAGTAGGTTTAAGCATTTAGCTTTTAGTTCAAGTTTTCTAGCTTATAGTTTAGGATTTTATGAGTTAGTCTCTTAGCTTATATATAAGTTAAGTAGTTGACAAAAGCTTAAGGTCCAAATTGGCTTATTGAGCTTTTTAGCTTAATTGGATTTTGTGCCTTTAAGTGTCCTTACTAAGTTTAGCATTTTCATTATCATTTTCAGTCACTTTAAGGTGTTTCCAGCTTTTATTTCTTTTCATTTTTAGATTAAGCACATTATAAGCTTTTTAGAACACTTTTTCTTTTTAGATTTGAGCTTAAAATGAGCTTGTTACAAGCTTTTAAGTGAGAATAAGCCCAAAACCCTTCTTACTGTAACAGCTTATTGATAAGCTGTTTTTGAGCTTATTACTTAGTTTCAGCTTAAGTCCCTTTTGTTAAAGTAGCTTATTTTAGCCTCCTTATTAATTCCTAGTATTTAGTTTTTCTTAAAAGTCAAAATATATATATATATATATAAAATAGCAAAAAGAGGTTGCCCACACTCGAACCCACGACCTCCCACACACAACACATATGCCTTAACCAGTTTGCTACATTAGCTCATCCATTCGTATAACACACAATTAAATACTAGTACACATTCTCATTTCCCTTTTTATAAATAAGTCGTAGCTTAATAAGCTCATTTGAGGGCTTATTCGTTAAGCATTTTGGTTTTTCTTATTTTTCTTATATTCCTGCTAGTGTTTTAGATTTTCCCTGAATTTTTTAGATTTTTCCAACTTAAATTTTATTTTTTATAATTTTTCGAAAGTTAAAATCTTATAAAATCAATAAAAAATAGAAAAAAGTTTCAGAAAAATACAAAAAAATAGTTTTTAGTTTTATAAAAAATAGCTTAAGGTTTACATCCAGTAAAATCATTTTTACACTTTTTAGATTTTAAATTTCATTTTTGAGCTTTTATTTTAAACTTTAAAAATAGGATTTTAATAATAAAAATAGTTAAAAATAGTTTTCTTTGCTTTTATAATATTTTAGACTTTTCTAAGCTTAAAAATCATTTTTCCAAATTTTTAGTACTTAATTTGCTATTTTTTAAGATTTAATTAGATTAAATTAGTTTTTAATTCATAATAAATTCAAAAATAATCAAAAAAATATTTTTCTTTTTCCTAAAATTTTCTTTTGTCCTATCTTAGGTTTAGAAATTTAGTTTACATTTTTAGGGGTTAAATTTAGTTGCTTGCTTAATTGTCGCGTTTTATTTGTTTTCCGTAGTTGTTAAGAGCTTTAGTTGTTTTAAATTGTTTGTTTTTAATTAAGTAGTTATAGAAAACCCAATCAATCTTCGAACCCATTCAAATCAATATCCAATATCAAGCGAGGTTTCAATTTCTCAAATCATTGGGAAAACGACCCGGGAAATCATACTTCCCGGTAAAGATACGTATATTATATATTATATATATATTTTTTTAAAGAGTGAATTTTCCTTAGGGAATTTTCTTAATTGCTCTTGTTGAGATATATTATATTATATATTAGTATATTGTATTACGTATCAAGTACATACATATATCATTTGCCGACCTATGTTAGCTTCAGCTGGTAGGCCTTAGGTG
>BQNB010129912.1:0-19032 GCA_026074375.1 Tanacetum coccineum | reverse complement strand
GGAGAGGGTGTTGGTTGCATTTCTTTCATTTGTAATCCACCACTTTCTCTCTCTAATCTAACTTTACAAGCTCTTTTCTTCTCTCTTTTTTTCCTCTATCTGGCTCTTTAAGAGCTTATTTGGGTTTGCTTATTAGTTGTGAAAAGATTATTAAAAGACTAACATCTTGATCTTTGGCATGTTATTACTGAGGTGATTTTCTACCTATTCAAAATAATCCGAAACCAAATTAGATGAGGTTATCCCTTTTGAAAAACAAAATGATGATCCTAAGAAAAGACTTGAGAAAAATAACGAAGCCAAAATGGTTATTTACAACGCTTTGCCTAGAAAAGAATATGAAAGAATTTTCATGTGTAATACGGCAAAAGAAATTTGGGAAACTTTGTTAATCACCCATCAAGGTAATAGCTAAGTCAAAGATAACAAGATTGACCTTTTGGTACAACAATATGAACAATTCATTATTTTCGTAGACGAATCTATAGATAGTGCTTTTGCTAGATTTAATACCATTATTACTAGTCTAAAAGCTCTTGATGAAGGTTACTCTAGCAAGAACTATGTTAGGAAGTTTCTTAGGGCTCTACATCCTAAATGGAGAGCAAAGGTCACGGCGATTGAAGAGTCGAAAGACTTGACATCACAATCTCTTGATGAACTCATCGAGAACTTTAAAGTTCGCGAGATGATCATCAAGAAAGATTCCGAAATAGTCAAAGCTAAAGGAGAAATGAGATCTCTTGCTTTAAAGGCTAAGAAGGAATCTAGTGATGAAGAATGTTTGACTTTCGGAAGTGAAGACGAAGAGTACGCCATGGCAGTTAGAGACTTCAAGAAGTTCTTCAAGAGAAGAGGAAGATTCGTAAGACAACCATTGAATGATAAAAAGACGTTCCAAAGAAGCCGAGATGACAAGAACGGAAAAAGTGATATGAAGTGCTTTAGATGCGGTGATCCAAATAATCTTATCGGGGAGTGTCCGAAACCACCGAAAGAAAAGAACCAAAGAGCATTTGTTGGAGGTTCTTAGAGTGATAGCGGTGAAGAAGATGACGAAAAGGATATAGGCGAGACATGTTTTATGGCTTAAGCATCTAGCGAGGTACGTTCTGAATCCTCTTACTTTAGTGATGAAAACTCATCAATAGATGAATTTGTTTTAGATAGCGAGAATGATAAATTATGCAAGACGAGTCTAAAAATAATCATTAAGAACAAGCTCTTAAAAGCCATTAGAAATAGTTTAGAAAATGAACTTAGTGAGTTAAAGGAAAAGTTGTCTAAACTCGAGAAAAACAAAGGAGTTGATCTCGAATGTACAAAGTGTCAAATACTTAAAATCGAAAACGAAAAACTCAAAGAAGAAACTCTTAAGCTAAATCAATTTGAAAAGAGTACGCATTCTTTAAATGAAATGTTGAGTAATAAAAAACTCTCCAGAGATAAATCGGGTCTAGGGTTTAACTCATTTGAAGCATCATCTAGTGGGACTAAGGAAATAAAATTTATAAAACCTCAGAATAATACGTCCTCTGGTGGCAGCCCCCATAAAGTACAGACGACCCCCAAAGCAACTGAGGGACCGCCTGTCTGTTCACCATATGTTGGAAAATCTGTTTCTTTTCATAAATCCATTTTAGGTCCTAGATCAAAACATATAATGGTAAATAATGTTAAAATTCTCGTTGCTAGTGATGATGAGGTTAAACGGTTTTACGATCCTTCGTTAAAACCCGGAGTTGGATTTTCTAAACCAAACTTTAGATAAAAAAACTCCACCTCCTAGAAGAGTAAATAATTATTATATCGTTTCTAAAATCTCCGCAGAGAACCAAAAGAAAGTTGGTCGGACAAAATTCGACCTCATGGATTATCTGCTAACTGAAATAATTTTCAACCTTCAAAGTTAACATGCCATGGGGAATGTGTCACTTCGTTTCCACTGTCCCAGAATCAAATGTACACAAATTGCTAAGGGATGTTAGCACTAACAACTTTGGACCCATGAGATATTGGAGACATAAATCTTTGACGAGTTATTGTCTTATATAAATAGTTATGCCTTGGAGTTAACTTGGAACCCGATGAGTGGATAAAAGATAGTGGGTGCTCTAAACACATGATGGGAAACCGAAAGCTCTTCTCCACCTACAAGGCATACAATGGTGGTAACGTCATTTTTGGTAGTAATCTTCGCAGTAACATGATTGGTAAAGGTATGATCTCTTATGGCTCATTTAAAATTGCTAATGTAGAGCATGTAGATAATTTAGGATTTAACTTACTAAGTGTAGGTCAAATATATGATAGTAAGTCTAAGGTTATATTTTCTGAAAATGATAGCGAAATTGTTAAGGAAGGTAAGGTCATAGGTAGAGGTAATAGGAAATGTGATGAAATTAGGAAATAAGCTTGAAGATAGAATTTGTCTTACAAAGATTGATGAAAACTCCACTTTGTGGCATAGGAGATTAGGTCACGTTAATATGCAACTCATTCAATCGTTAGCATCCTAGAAACTAGTTAGGAATTTATCTAAGCTTAAGTTTGATCAACACTTTTGTGATGCTTGCAAAATTGAAAAACAATCTCACGTTAGTCACAATGCTAAGAACGTAGTCTCAACGACTAGATGCTTAGAACTTCTTCACATGGATCTCTTTGGTCCATCCGTCGTACGGAGTTACAGAGGAAACCTTTACACCTTAGTGATAGTAGACGACTATTCTATGTATACTTGGATAAGATTTCTTAAAAATAAAACCAAGGCTTTCGAGCAATTTGAAATCTTTAGTAGGAAAATACAAAACCAATTAGGATGTATGATCTAAATAGTGGGTCAGTTAGGACCTGAACATGCTAGGGTGAATTTAGATAATGAAGTAAATTATGGAGAGTTTTGTAATGCCCAATGGCATTACACACAACTCTCATCTCCACGCACACCACAATCAAATTGCATGTGTACAGATAAGGAAAAATAGACTTCGACAAAAAATGAGTAGAATAATATTGAATGTACACAATCATTACCATATCAAAATTTTTAGTGTATACAACGTAATACTTCAACCTGTAACCTAAACCAAACCCTAATTAAGCCATCTTAGTAAAACACCTTATGAACCTTGAGAGGTAGGAAACCTACTCTTGATTATTTAAAGTGTAGAAAAAAGTGCTTTAAAAACAATTAAACACAACACTACCTTACTAAGTTTGACCCAAAGTCATACGAAGGTGTCTTTCTAGGATACTCCTAAAATAGTAAAGCCTACATCATCCTAAACAAACACACCATGAAAATTGAAGAATCACTCAACGTGACATTCGATGAAACTCCTCCACCCTCTAAGACATCACCCTTGGTGGATGATGACTTAGATGAAGAAGAAGCAATTAAGGTTACCGAAAAGAAAAACCTAGAAAATGACATTGAGGATGAAACTTTAGAAATTGACGAAGTAGTCAATGTTAAGGAATCTAGGAACCATCCATTAGAAAATGTCATAGGAAACCTTAACCAAAGAACCCTTAGGTCTCAAGCCCAAAACCAAAGTAACTTCTTTTGTTTTATATCAACTATAGAACCTAAGAATGTGAATGAAGCCTTAAAGGATGAAAGTTGGATAATCGCTATGCAAGAAGAATTAAATCAATTCGTTGCAAACGATGTTTGGGAGTTAGTACCACAACCTAAGAATATGACAATCATAGGAACTAAATGGGTGTATAGAAATAAGTTAGACGAGAATGGTGTTGTTTCTCGTAATAAGGCTAGGTTAGTCGCCCAAGGTTATAATCAACAAGAGGGCATCGATTATGATGAAACTTATGCCCCAGTTGCTAGGTTAGAGTCTATTAGGATCTTGTTAGCTTATGCTTGCGCCTTAGATTTTAAGTTATTCCAAATGGACGTAAAAAGTGCATTCCTGAACGGTTTCATCAATGAGGAGGTATACGTGGCAGAACCTTCGGGATTCATTGACTTCGAAAAACCAGATCATGTTTATAAACTCAAGAAAGCTTTATATGGTCTTAAGCAAGCTCTTAAAGCTTGGTACGATAGATTAAAATCTTTTCTTATTAAACATGAATACAACATAGGAATAGTAGATAACACGCTTTTTACAAATGAGAAAAGTTCAAATCTCATCATCGTTCAAATATATGTCGATGACATTATATTCGGTTCGACTTGTCAAGACATGAGTGATGACTTTGCCAAAATCATGCATGACGAGTTCGAGATGAGCTTGATAGGTGAACTTAACTTCTTCCTTGGATTACAAATAAAACAAATGGAAGATGGTATCTTCTTTAATCAATCTAAATATATTAAAGAAATGTTTAAGAAATTTGGTTTAGAAGATTCTAAATCAATGAAAACCCCTATGTCCTTGGATACCAAACTCACGAAAGATGAAGAATGTGAGTCGGTAGATAGTACCAAGTATCGAGGCATGATAGGTAGCTTACTCTACCTAATGACAAGTAGGCTCGATATCATGTTTAGTGTCCGCCTCTGTGCACACTTTCAAGAGGATCCCAAAACCTCTCATCTTGAAGTGGTTAAGCGTATATTCCGATACATTAAAGGCACTACGCACTTAGGTTTATGGTATCCTAAGGGGACTGGCATAGAAACTGTAGTATATGCCAGCTCTGATCATGCGGGAGATTATGTGGATTGAAAGAGCATTAGCGGTATTTGTACGTTCGTAGGATGTTGTCTAACATCGTGGTTCTCAAAGAACCAACCCGCTCTTGCTATATCCACGACCAAAGCCGAATACGTAAGCGCCGGAAAGGCATGTCAACAAGCACTATGGATGAAACAAGCTCTCATCTACTACGACATTCGACTCGATGATGTCCCGATCATGTGTGACAATAAAGGCGAGATTAACCTTAGCAAAAACCCGATGCAACACTCGCGGACTAAACACGTCAAAATTCGTCACCACTTTCTTCGAGATAATGTCCAGAAAGGACATATTTCCATCAAAAAAGTCTCGTCCGAAGATAATATCACCAACATCCTCACCAAACCTTTTAAACGTGAATCGTTTAATTATCTTCGTCTTGGTTTACGAATGATGGAACACATTCCATAAATCGTTCTCTTCTTTTCTTCTGTCTTGATTCTAGTCCTTGTTCCATTCCGTGTCGTGACAACATAATTACTTCATCCGAAGTATTTTAAGCATGTTTAATTCGCTAAATGCAAATTAAAACGTCACTCCTTTTAAAAATCTTGGTCCAACTCTTTGTCCAAAACCCTCCACTAGAGGTGGCCCTCATAAATAGGGCGCCCCCTGATTTAATCAGGCGGCCCCAATATCGATATGGGACCGCCACCAGTAGGGCTCTTATGTCTGTCTTCTTATTTTGTTAAACACAAAACCAAACACCCCCTCTTCTTAATTCATGTCTAGGGTTCATATTGAACACAAAATCAAAAATTGGGGATTTTAAACTTTCTCTTGTTTGTGTAAAATTAGGACTATAACAACACAATGTATAACTAATTTGCTTCCCATAGACTTAGGATTTGCATAATTAAGTGTGCATAATAAACATTTTAGACATGAACAAAAACCCTGATTTCTTTTTGAAATTCATCATGTTAGGAACAACATAAGAATGTTTTAATACATTGTTAATACACTCTAAAAATGTTTTTGCATTCATGCATGATGATCTCTGATGAGGTGTCATTTTACATACTTTTTCGGGGTTATTTAACCCCCTAAATCATGCAAATATGCCCAGATTATGTGCTTAATCGTTTGTTTTTGTGTTTTTAGCATTTGGATGGTTTTGGAGGAATTACACGTGACTTGGGCTCATATAGAGAAGAAACAGACAAGACTACGACTCTACATCAAATCTCTTGAAGAAATATGCATTCGGACGGTAGAGACGGCGTCGCGATTTCTTGAAATGTCGTCTGGATTTGCAAGCGATAGCGTCAGAACATATCCGACCTAAAGAAACCCTAGAAGATCTGGCGTCACAAGATCAAGAAGACTATTCTTATTGAGATTGTGGATCTTCCATATTCACCGATTAAGGCGTGACAGATTCAATGAGTATAATTGATTATAGTTTATAATTTTTGTTTCCTATTGCTTCTTGTTGATGGATGTGCGCGTTAGGCTCTAGAAAACTAGCCATAAAATATTACATTGGCATAGACGTCTAAGGAAACGTGATTGTGTAGAAAGGATACCATCGGTAACAGTCTTCATACTACCTTACTTGTGCGTTGCGTTAACTAAATATTACATAGATGGCGGGTTCATGCAATTCGTTCATGAATTAGGATATACTTACATAGATCTTCACAAGAGTGACAAAGCAATAGGTAGAATTAGATAGCTAGCAAGGATTAATGCATCCCAGGTGAATACGCTTCGTTGTACAATTGTTTTCTAGTTTATTTTATTTCTTGCAATTAGAGTAGTCATCAGCTAAATCAAAACTCCTTTCAAACCTGAGATTTAAATTGCTTTCATAAAATATAAAAATACAAAAATAATCTTCCTTCAACCCCTAGACCTTAGTGAACATTCGATCCGGCCTTCATAGTGCTATTCTCCTAGAGAACGATAACAACCACCGAGTCTTACCTTACTACACTACAACGGTTAGGTGCTCTGCCTAGGGAGTTGTAAAACTTCTTGTGAAGTCCTTACAATGAATGTACATCAAGTTTTTGGCGTCGCTGCCGGGGAATAGCATAGGTTTCAGATTCTATCTAGCTTAGGTCTGCTCACAAGATTCCTATCAAGTGAGATTTTAAATTTTTGTCAATTAGATCTCTCATAGTCTATCTTTTCTTTGTTCCTTTTGTTTTGTAAATCACTCTTTCGTTCACCATCATGATGTTGAAAGACCACCAACCAACCCATTTCAAAACCCACCATGAAACACAACCTTCCCATTCCAAAATAATACCTTGATGTTTCAACAACATCAAGATGAATCTCTCTACGATGCGTGGACTCGTTTCAAAAACTTAATCCAAAGAGTCCCTCATCATGTCCTCAATTTATGGTCCCTGACTCAATTCTTTTATGATCATGTTGATAGATATACCAAAATAGACATTAACTATGTAGCAGGTGGGAACCTTAGGAGATTAAGTACTAAAGAAGCATGGAAAACCATTGAGGATTGTGTCCAATGTGATAAAACAGTGGAAAACCCTAACTAGCACTATTTCTAACCAAACAATAGCAAATTTGAAAGCTTAATTAGTTAAGAATGAGGTGGTTAGAGTTATGATACCTAAGTGCATGTCATGGTTAGATGCATATGATGAGCCTATAGGTGATATGGAGGATAAGGTAGATAATCCAAGCCCACAAAGTACCCCATAAGTCCTCTCATTATTTGAGGTATACACACCGCCCGTGACTTACCCGAAAGAAGTAGATGAGACTATAGGAATCCCCGATGAGGGTAGAACCTTTGGACCACACGAAACTAGAGGATTTAGGCTTGAATACTTGTAGTTATGACCTATTTCTTAATTCTAGGAAAATTCTTAGTGTTGATGAACCGGAGCCTCAACTTTTACCCAACTTTTCACCCTTAGATGTAAATCTAGGAGGCAAAAGAGGAACCGACCCACCCATCAACCCATATAGTCCAGATAGTTTTAGGATGAAGGTAGTAAAACCCTTGACAAGTCATACACCACCTTCACCTCACGTGGCATACTTCTATCGAAATGGTGTGTATCTGTAACACCCCCATATTTGACATATAGCAGCAGAAGCTAATCTGGGGTATTACTTCATGAATCATAGTCATAATAATAGAAAACGACTCAAAAGAGACGTTTGGGAGAATTTTTTGGAACTTTTCTAGCCGTTTTAGGTCCGAAAATTTGAATTTCAAAATGTTTATTTTGAATAAAATATTTCTTTTAATTGTAGAAAATGTTTTGTAATGTTTTAAAAATGTTTACAACATTTTATAAAAGTGTGAGGTTGAATAAAAATTTCCTTTGATCATAAAATGCATTAAGCATTTATTTATTCATACCTTTAAGTGATGTATTTGTTGAAATGAGAATTTACTACTAATTACTTGTTTACGTTTAATTTTACGTTGAACGTTTTTATATTTTGTGATTATCAAAACGTAAAGATGTGAAAAAATATTAGTAATGTTTTTAGGCATTATATTTTATCAACAAGGTGCTTGAGGTGCTTGATTTTTAGGTTAGAACTAGTTTTAGGTGTTTAGGGTTTTCGTCTAGGTTTAGGTTAGAATTAGGGTTTTGTTTAGGGTTTAGGGTTAAGATTAGGGTTTTAGAATGATTTAGGGTTTAGTTTCTTGGTTTAGAAGTTGTGCTTTAAAGTGTTGTACTGTGTTTAAAGTGGTGGTAAGAAATAAACATGATTTTGGAGGGAAAATGACCTAGTTTGAATTCTATGCATGTTTAACTTGTACTTTGAGCTTTAGGGAGTTGTACATTGGTTTTGGAGGGAATTAATATTCAAAAGTTATGCATTGTACACTTGTACACATGCCTTGCAAGCTTGAACATTCACTTTATATGTAAACATTTCATATAATTAGGGTGTTGATATAAACGTTAACGTTTGAAATCCGTTTTGTAATAACGTTTTGAAAAGTACGTTAAATAGATAACGTATGATAAAATAGAGTTTAAAACATATTGCTTGACATATTATAACGTTTACTGGCTATAAACGTTGATGAAATTGGCATAGGTAGGTTGCGTGAGCTCGTTTACTTAGGTTATGCAAGTTACGTTGCATAATAGGTGGAATAAAGCAAAAATATTCCCGTGAAAATGGTTGTACTTAATTTAATAAGTAGATATTACATTGATGACAATTGTATCTAATTTAATAGATGGATAATTACATTGATGAAAATTGTGGGTTGTTATAGTCTCCCAACCTTAAAAGAAATCTCGTCCCGAGATTTAGTTGGATGTCGGAGTGATGTTTGAAAATAGATGCGGATACTTGGAACGAATTTGATCTTCACGTTCCTATGTAAATTGAGTGTGTCGTCGAGCCGAAGCTCTTTCATTAGAATGACGAGAGATTCATCAGATAGGTATTTCTTTAGATTAGAAACGTGGAAAGTACTGTGGAAACTACTGAGCTCTTCAGGAAGCTCAAGTGTGTATGCCACTGGGCCAACCCTTAAGATCAAAAATGGTCCAATGTACCAGGGGTTAAGCTTTCCTCGCTTTTTGAATCGAATGACACCTTTTCCAGGTGATACTTTCAACATAACACGATCTCTAACTTGGAATTCCAAAGGCTTTCGTCTTACATTGGCATAACTCCTTTGCCGATCTCTTGCAGCTTGCAAGCGTTGTCGAATTTGTACTATCTTTTTGGTGGTTTCATGGATTATCTCTGGTCCCGTGAGTTGAACATCTCCAACTTCGGCCCAGCAGACAGGTGATCTGCACTTTCGACCATAAAGTGCCTCGAATGGTGTTGCCTTAATACTGGCATGGTAACTGTTATTGTAAGAAAATTCTACCAATGGTAAGTGTCTTTCCCATCCTTTTCCAAAATCTATAACACAGGCTCGAAGCATGTCTTCGAGTGTTTGGATGGTTCTTTCACTTTGTCCATCAGTTTTGGGATGATATGCCGTACTCATGTCTAATTGAGTACCCAAAGCATTCTGCAATGACTGCCAGAATCTGGATGTGAAATGACTGTCATGATCCGAGATGATGGATATCGGCACTCCATGCCGTGAGACTATTTCCTTTATATATAACCTTGTAAGGGTTTCCATACTATTTGTTGCTCTGGTGGGGATGAAATGTGCTGATTTGGTAAGGCGATCTACAATGACCCAAATTGTGTCATGTCCGCTTGACGTTTTGGGTAGTTTTGTAACGAAGTCCATCGTTATTCTTTCCCATTTCCATGTAGGAATCTCTGGTTGTATCAGTAAGCCGGATGGCTTCTGACATTCTGCTTTAACTCTAGAACATGTCAAACACTTGCCGACATATTCAGCGATGATTGCCTTCATGTTAGGCCACCAATAGAGTTTCTTTAGATCCTGATACATCTTGTCAGAACCTGGGTGGATGGAATACTTTGATTTATGGGATTCATGCATGATTAAATCTCTCAAATTACCAAAGAGTGGTAACCAACTTCGATTTTTGATACATCGGGTTCCATCAGGACGTACTTCAAATGCTTTGTCCATTCCTCGTAGATTCTCAGCTTTGATGTTCTCTTCCTTGATTGCCTCGGTTTGGGCTTCGAGGATTTGTGATGGTAATTTTGGGTGAAGGGTCATGACTAATGCCCTGACTCGGAGTGGTTTGATTCGTTCTTTCCGGCTTAAGGCATCTGCTACAACATTTGCCTTTCCTAGATGGTAACGAATTTGACAATCATAATCTGCAAGCAATTCTAACCAACGGCATTGTCTCATGTTCAATTCTTTCTGATCAAGGATATGCTGAAAACATTTATGATCAGTGAACACAGTACACTTTGTGCCATACAGATAGTGTCTCCAAATTTTAAGAGCGAACACAACTGCTTCTAATTCGAGGTCGTGTGTGGTATAGTTCTCTTCATGAGGCTTAAGTTGTCGGGATGCATATGCAATAACTTTTTCTCTTTGCATTAACAACGCCCCCAGACCTTGATAGGATGCATCACAGTAAACAACAAAATCATCGTTTCCATCTGGTAATGCTAAGATTGGAGCTTCACAAAGTTTCTGTTTTAGCAAATAGAAAGCTGACTCTTGGTCTTACTCACCATAAGAAATAACAAAAAAAAAAAAAAATTAAAAAAAAAAAAAAAAAAAAATTAAATAAAAATTAAAAAAAAAAAATAGGGGGGGGGGGGGGGGGGGGGGGGGGGAAAAAAAATAAAAAAAAGATATACTTCTTGTTTTTCTGGGTTAATTCAGTCAAAGACTTTGTAATTTTTGATTTTTTTTATAAATCTCTGATAGTAACCGGCAAGTCCTAAGAATTGGCGTATTTCTGTGGGTGTGGTAGGAGATGCCCAATTCTTAACTGCTTCAATCTTGGCGGGGTCAACGTGAATTCCTTGACTGTCAATTACGTGCCCAAGAAACTGCACGATATTGATCCAGAAATCACATTTGGAGAACTTGGCATATAATTTCTCCTTTTTGAGTAATTCCAAGATTATTCTCAGGTGATCTGCGTGTTCTTCTTTTTTACGGGAGTAGATGAGAATATATCGCTGACACTATCACAAATTTACCCAAGTATGGTTTACATACACGGTTCATGAGATCCATGAATACAGCAGGCGCATTAGTTAAACCAAATGGCATCACTTGGAATTCATAGTGTCCGTACCTTGTTCTGAAAGCAGTCTTGGGAATATCTTCATCCCTGACTCTCAGTTGGTGATAGCCTGATCTTAAGTTAATTTTTGAGTAAACACTCAAACCTTGAAGTTGATCAAATAAATCGTCGATCCTTGGTAATGGGTAACGATTCTTTACAGTGAGTTTATTCAACTCACGGTAATCGATACACATTCTAAAAGATCAATTAAAAAGAAAGACGGATCTCATCTAAGTGATTCAAAATAGTCTCAATCTGTTCCTCATGACGTGCGTAAGACGTGTCTGGAGCGCCATGATAATTCTCTCCAATCTCAAATACTTAAGGCGGAGCAGAAGGATTAGTAGAGGAAGATGATAGGAAACAGGCTCATTTATGAGGTGGAAAAATCTCCTCGGGAATAAAGAAATCTTAGGGATCAAACATTGGTGATAGTGGTAACACTAGAGATGGAGGCAAAACAGTTGGTGGAGCAATAGGAGCTTGTGGCAGAGGAATATGTAATTCATTACTAGTAGCATTATATGCTTGCATGACCTTCATATACGGATCATCGTAGAAAAGTGAGATGGCTAGTGAGGCCAAAAGATACTTAGATAAATCATCTGAAGGATCAGGAGAGGTGTTTCCCGGTGAAGCTGGGGAATAGTCTGGTGAAGCCGGGGTATAGTCAGGAGTGTTTGTAGAGGAAAAGGCATCCTCAACATCAAAATCAGATGGGACGATAATAGGGTAGATATAGTCGGAAGTGTTTGAAGACATATTTCTGTAACAACCCAGTGTAAATAACATAAGTTATTTATATAATAATCTAATAGTTATGTATCTTTTACATACTATTCGGGAAATGCAGTGGCACGGAGGACTTTCTTGGATGGAAAAAGTAGTTATAGTTAAGGTTTAAACCTTGTTCTCTATAACCGCGGCTCTTGATACCAATCTGTAACACCCCCATATTTGACATATAGCAGCGGAAGCTAATCTGGGGTATTACTTCATGAATCATAGTCACAATAATAGAAAACGACTCAAAAGAGACGTTTTTGAAAGATAAGTTATCATTCATTATTCATCAGAGTTTTTACAAAAGAGGTCCCAAAATACATTTCAAAACATAAAGTTGAATGATAACAGGTTTGGACGTCCTCATGTCCAATGCCACTCTGTGCCATAGTTTGCTCAATTACCTGAGATAAACATGCTAAAAGGATCAACACAAAGGTTGAGTGATATTCACAGTGTTTGCAATGTAATAGTTGAATACAAGTCATCACAAGTGGTAATAATTGCAACGAATACAATTATCATGGAAAACAGTATTATTGCCCTAAGCTCATGCAACCAAACATTAACATCCGAAGTCAATTTAACGACTTAAAGGAACAACTGTCCTTAAGGAAAGATAACTTGCCAGAGTTATCATTTTTTCTCAAATATAGTGCGTTTGGTTACCCTATGTACGGGTACACCAACGGGAGTCGTCACCCTCAATAGATCTATCCACAATATTCACGTTCACTCGCAAGTGACTAATGGTTCATGATTAAGAAATATTGACAGTGAAAGCAAACTTAGGCAATAATATATCCAGATAGCATACAATTAGAAAACACATGTATTCATGGTTTATAGCATGTATCTCCCCACAGGATTTAGAAAATATGTAAAGGTGGGACTATGAACTCACCTTATCAAGGTAGTTGATTGATTTGAAATTTAATTCAAATGAGAGTAAACAGCATGTACGCAACCTAGGGTAATATGTCAAGTCTTCGTTTGATTGTTGATATTCTCACAAATGTATTTCATAAATGTTTAATGGTTTTTTGGTTTGATAACTTATGAAAAATATCGTATCACCTGTTCAGGGCTAATCATAATCTAGAGGTCATGTGTAAAGTTTGAGGTGATAGGATCACTTTAAATTGTATACAACAACTCGTCATAAAACGTCTACCCAAATGAAACCCCCATCATGAATTCCTAGTTAACTGATACGTTATAGATTAAATGATAAGGTTTTATCATTTTAAGTTTCTTCAAAAGCTAGTGGATGATAAATTATTTTATATTTATAACATAATTTTTTTATAGTGTTTCGATCGACGAATGATAATGACAAATGTGTCAGATTTTAATAAAATCGAGTCTTATAATATTTAAATATATTTTTATAATTAATATAAAACTATTACAATTTATAACCTTAAGAATGTAAAATGATAATATATACCCTTAGTTTTTATATATATATATATATATATATATATACAAAGTTAATCCTTTTAATATAACTTTTAAAATCTTTAAACCCTTAACTTTGAAGAATGGTAAAACAACCCCTTGGAGTTATATCTTTAGGAAAATTACATTTTCAGCCCCTCTAGTTATATGTTTCAAGAATTTACAATATATACCCCTTTGCATGAAAACATTTGTGAATTAAGTCCAAAAACCATAATATTGATATTTTTGAAATCCAAAAGAGTTTTGCAGCTTATGGCTTATTAGAATAAGCCAAAATAAGTTAAGTTTACGAGCTTAAAGCTTATAGAAAGAGCTTGTGAACTAGAAAGATCAAATGGGTACGTTTGGTTTAGGAAAACCAAAACGCATGGGTTTGTGGTTCAAGGCTTTAAACAAGAGTTTACATGGATTTAACAAAGCTTAATCATGGTCTTAAAATGTGACAAGAACTTATGGAATAAATTGAAGACTTACTAGAGCTTATATCGGGTCGAAATGAGCAAGACAACTTGAAAACTTAAGATATGACTCAAGAATCCTTTTCTTCTTAACCTTGGCTTCTAAAATGGTTCAACCTTTCTTCTTTGGCTTCCTTACTTTAGCTAGAACATGATTTAGAGGTGGTTTGAAGTTTGAATGGTGAATTGGAAAGTGTACATGTATGTATGTATATATAGTGCTCAAAAATACTTAAGGACCAAGTTTTCTTAGAGTAGGGGACAAGGTGAATGGAGTAAGGACCAAGTAAGGGTAGAGTGGTGATCAAGGAAGTAGCTATGCAAGGTGTAAGGGTGTGGAGGGGTTCGGTTACCAAAGGAGTGATAAGGGGTGTTTGCTTGGTGTACAAGGATGGTGACAAGGTGGTGATGAGGTTATGGAGCTACTTGAGGTGCTTGAGGTGCTTGAGGTGCTTGAGGTTCTTGGTTTTTAGGTTAGAACTAGTTTTTGGTGTTTAGGGTTTTCGTCTAGGTTTAGGTTAGAATTAGGATTTTGTTTAGGGTTTAGTTCTTGGTTTAAGAAGTTTGTCTTTAAAGTGTTGTAACTTGTGTTAAAGTGGTGGTAAGAAATAAACATGATTTTGGAGGGAAAATGACCTAGTTTGAATTCTATGCATGTTTAACTTGTACTTTGAGCTTTAGTGAGTTGTACATTGGTTTTGGAGGGAATTAATATTGAAAATTTATGCATTGTACACTTGTACACATGCCTTGCAAGCTTAAACATTCACTTTATATGTATACATTTCATATAATAAGGGTGTTGATTTTAAACGTTAAGTTTGAAATCCGTTTTGTAATATACGTTTGGAAAAGTACGTTAAATAGATAGCGTTTGATAAAATAGAGTTTTAAAAACATATTGCTTGACATAGTATAACTTTTACTGGCTATAACGTTGATGAAATGGCATAGGTAGGTTGCGTGAGCGGTTTACTTAGGATCATGGCAAGTTACGTTGCATAATAGGTGAAATAAAGCTAAAATATTCCTGTGTAAAATGGTTGTACTTAATTTATAAGTAGATATTACATTGATGACATTGCATCTAAATTTAATAGATGAATAATTTCCATAGATGAAAATTGTGGGTTGTTATAGTCTTCCCTCCCTTAAAAGAACATCTCGTCATCGAGGATTTAGTTGGATGTCGGAGTGAGTTTGAAAATAGGTGTGGATACTTGCATGAATTTAATCTCGCATTCCCCACGTAAATTCTGGTCCTCTTTTAGAGTTCCATCTTCTTTTGACTATTAGGAATTCTACTTTGTCTTAGATGCTTAGATGCTGATCCATGATTTCTACTGGTTCTTGCACAAAGTTGAGTTTGTCATCAAGCTAAAGCTCTTTCATTGGAATGACAAGAGATTCGTCAGATAGGCATTTCTTTAAATTAGAAACGTGGAAAGTACTATCGATATTACTGAGTTCTTCAGGAAGCTCAAGTGTATATGCCACTGGGCCGTCCTTTTAAAGGATCTTAAATGGTCCCAATGTAATAGGGGTTTATTAAGCTTTTCCTCGCTTTTCGAACGGATGACACCTTTTGAGGTGACACCATTAAGATACACGATCTCCAACTTGTTCTAAAGGCTTTCGCTTATCTTGACTTAATCCTTTAGCTCGTCTTTTGCGGACTTACAAGGCGTTGTTGTAATTTGCACTATCTTTTCAGTTTAGTTTTCATGGATTTTCTCATGGTCCCGTGAGTTGAAACATCTCCAACTTCGGTCCAGTATGACAGTGATTGCACTTTTGACTATAATAAGTGCTCGGAATGGTGCTACTTTAATATGGCTATGAAACTGTTATTGTAAGAAAATTATACCAATGGTAAGTGTCTTTCCCATCCTTTTCCAAAATCTATAACACAGGCTCGAAGCATGTCTTCGAGTGTTTGGATGGTTCTTTCACTATTTCTGTCGGTCTTGGGATGATAAGCCGTACTCATGTCTAATTGAGTACACAAAGCACTCTACATTGATTGCCAGAATCTAGATGTGAAATGACTTTCACGATTCAAAAATGATCGGATCTCGACAATCCATGCGTTAATAAAAATCTAATTCCTTGATTTACAACCTTGTAAGGGTTTCCTTTATATCTGTCTCTCTTGGTAGGGAAAGGAAAGAAAATGTGCTGATTTGGTTGAAGACGGTTCTACAAGGACCCAAAATTGATGTCATGTCTTGTTGATTGTGTTTTTGGTAGTTTCGTAACAAGTCATTGTAATTCGTTCTATGTCCATGTAAGGAATCTATGGTTTATATCAGTACAGGTCGGATAGCTTCTGACATTTGCTTTAACTCTATTGCATGTCAAACACTTGCTAAACTTATTATGCGATGATTGCCTTCATGTTGGCCACCAAAAAGAGTTTCTTTGATCCTGAGACATTTTGTAAGAACCTGGATGAATGGAAATACTTCGATTTATGGGATTCATGATCATCAAGGCTCTTAAATTACCCAATAGAAAAGAGTGGTTAACCAACTTCGATTCTTGTAGATCGCGGTTCATCAGGATGTACATCAAATGCTTTGTCCATTCTTGTAGGTTCTCTGCAACTTCGTTGTTTTCTCTTTAAATGACCTCAGTTTAGGTTCAGGATTTGTGATGGTAATTTTGGGTGATGTTTTGAGGGGTGAACGGTTCATGACTAATTTCTCTAAATCAGGAGTGGTTGATTCGTTCCTTCCAGCTTAGGCATCTGCTACAACTTTTTCCTTGTCTAGGTTGGTAACGAATCTCACAATCATAATCTGCAAGCAATTCTAACCAACGGTGTTGTCTCATGTTCAATTCCTTCTGATCAAGGATATACTGAAGACTTTTATGATCAGTGAACACAATACACTTTGTGCCATACAGATAGTGTCTCCAAATTTTAAGAGCGAACACAACTGCTTCTAATTTGAGGTCGTATGTGGTATAGTTCTCTTCATGAGGCTTAAGTTGTCGGGATGCATATGCAATAACTTTTTCTCTTTGCATTAACAACGCTCCTAGACCTTGATGGGATGCATCACAGTAAACAACAAAATCATCGTTTCCTTCTGGTAATGCTAAGATTGGAGCTTCACAAAGTTTTTGTTTTAGCAATTGGAAAGCTGACTCTTGGTCTTCTCCCCAGATATACTTCTTGTTTTTCTGGGTTAATTCAGTCAAAGACTTTGCAATTTTTGATTTTTTTTATAAATCTCTGATAGTAACCGGCAAGTCCTAAGAATTGGCGTACTTCTGTGGGTGTGGTAGGAGATGCCCAATTCTTAACTGCTTCAATCTTGGCGGGGTCAACGTGAATTCCTTGACTATCAATCACGTGCCCAAGAAACTGCACGATATTGATCCAGAAATCACATTTGGAGAACTTGGCATATAATTTCTCCTTTTTGAGTAATTCCAAGATTATTCTCAGGTGATCTGCGTGTTCTTCTTTTTTACGGGAGTAGATGAGAATATAATCGATGAACACTATCATAAATTTATCCAAGTATGGTTTACATACACGGTTCATGAGATCCATGAACATAGCAGGCGCGTTAGTTAAACCAAATGGCATCACTTGGAATTCATAATGTATGTACCTTGTTCTGAAAGCAGTCTTGGGAATATCTTCATCCCTAACTCTCAGTTGATAATAGCCTGATCTTAAGTCAATTTTTGAGTAAACACTCGAACCTTGAAGTTGATCAAATAAATCGCCGATCCTTGGTAATGGGTAACGATTCTTTACGGTGAGTTTATTCAACTCCCGGTAATCGATACACATTCTGAAAGATCAATTAAAAAGAAAAACGTATCTCATCTAAGTGATTCAAAATAGTCTCGATCTGTTCCTCATGACGTGCGTAAGACGTGTCTGGAGCGCCATGATAATTCTCTCCAATCTCAAAATACTTGAGGCGGAGCAGAAGGATTAGTAGAGGAAGATGATAGGACACATGCTCGTTTCTGAGGTGGAAAAATCTCCTCAGGAATAAAGAAATCTTAGGGATCAAACATTGGTGATAGTGGTAACACTAGAGATAGAGGCAAAACAGTTAGTGGAGCAATAGGAGCTTGTGGCAGAGGAATATGTAATTCATTACTAGTAGCATTATATGCTTGCATGACCTTCATATACGGATCATCATGGAAAGGTGAGATGGCTAGTGAGGGCAAAAGATACTTAGATAAATCATCTGAAGGATCAGGAGAGGTGTTTCCCGGTGAGGCTGGAGAATAGTCCGATGAAGCCGGAGTATAGTCAGGAGTATTCGTAGAGGAAAAGGCATCCTCAACATCAAAATCAGATGGGATGATAATAGGGTAGATATAGTCAGGAGTGTTTGAAGACATATTTCTAAAACAACCCAGTGGAAAAATAACATAAGTTATTTATATAATAGTTATGTATCTTTTACATACTATTCGGGAAATGCAGTGGCACGGAGGACTTTATTGGATAGAAAAAAAGTTGTTATAGTTTAGGTTTTAACTTTATTCTCTATAACCGAGGCTCTGATACCAATCTGTAACACCCCCATATTTGACATATGGTAGCGGAAGCTAATTTGGGGTATTACTTCATGAATCAACAGTCATAATCATAGAAAATGACCCAAAAGAGACGTTTTGGAAAATTTAGTTATCATTCATAATTATATCAGAGTTTTACAAACAGGAGGTCCCAAAATACATATGAAAACATAAAGTTTGAATGATAACAGGTTTGGACGTCCTCAAGTCCAATGTCACTCCGTGCCATAGTTGCTCAATTACTTGAGATAAACATGTTAAAAGGGTCAACACAATGGTTGACTGAAATTCACAGTGTTTAAAATGTAATAACTGAATACAAGTCATCATAAGTGGTAATAATTTCACAACTACAATTATCATGAAAAATAGTATTATTGCCCTAAGCTCATAACACCA
>BQNB010129911.1:3437-19032 GCA_026074375.1 Tanacetum coccineum | reverse complement strand
GAAATCCGACATGGTATATATTCGTTTGTTCGTGTCTCCTGAATCTAGTAAGCGCTACTTACCCGGATAGGGATAATTAGTCTCGATAGATCTATTTACAACATTCACGCTCACTCAACTAATCCATCGGTTAAGAAATTAACGGTTTATGATAGTTCGGGCATTAGTGGTCTCTTCGTAACTTAGGCAACACTTAATCATGAAAAGGTAACGTAAAGTAACTATGTCCAAAGTAAAAGTAACCAACGTATTTCCAAAAAAAGGCTTTAAGTAATTGCATCCATAAGTAAAAAAAGTGTGATATCAATCATGTAACCGAGTTTGCAAATGAACATTTATAAAAGTTTGAAATCATTAGAGTAAACAAGTTTGTAAACGAGCATGTTCTCACCCCAAAAGTTATAAGGTAAATATAAAACAAGTAAAACGTGGGGCTATAAACTCATCTTAAGCAAATGGTGAGATAATATTCAATGAAGAGATATAATGCCAAGAGGTCCTTCTCGCGACCTAAATCAATGACGCGTCTTAGGAAAACAGAAAGTATACGAATCTTGCACGAAACGTTAATAAGAGAAAAATACATCCATGTGTGTTTGTGCTTTGGCTTAATTAACAAAGCGTGACTAAATAAAATTATAGATTTTTTTGTTAAGTTTTGGCGTTTAACCAAAAATTGCCATTTTAATAAGTTTCTATTTTTGAAAAGTTTTTAGTTTCGGGATGTTAATACGATCCCCTATATTTGCTAAATCCATATTTCCATAAACGCACTAGAGAAACCTAAACGTGTAACTTACATGTCTACCTTGCTAATATTCACTAAACTTACAATTTTTAGAAACCTTAACGCTTTCCCTAAATTATGTTAACGACGTTTCTAATGATCCTAATTAATATATATGTGTTACTATATACTTCGCTAATGTTTTAAAAGCTCAAATCGTCCCGAAAGTGTCTGAAAACCCATTTCACTATTCACATCAGCCCTTACTTTATTTATTTTTGCCGAAAAATGATTCAAGTTTCATTTGGCTATAACTTGGCCGTTTTAAGTCCAGTTTTAGTTTGCAATATATGAAAATCTATCTACTCTAAACCAGCCTTCCAAAAACTACCTTCTCGCCTAGTGAAATCATTCTTAAGTATCCAAAAACCTAAAAATAAAAACAGATCAGCAACCTCATTTTTCGTAAATGCTTCCAAAAATCACACCAAACATCACAATAGTGTCTAATCTATCCTAATCTTCATTCACAACTAATCCACAACAAAAACCACACTTATATCTAGTCTAATCTTGTATGGTAGCTGTTATTGTATGAGAATTCCACTAATGGTAGGTGTCTATCCCTTCCTTTCCTGAAATCAAGTACACTTGCACGTAGCATGTCCTCCAACGTTTGGATAGTTCTCTCACTATGACCATCCATCTGTGGATGATAAGCCGTACTCATATTCAATTGAGTACCTAGAGCTTTCTGAAGAGACTGCCAGAATTAAGATGTGAAACTGTCATCACGATCGAAGATGATCGAAACCGGCACTCCATACCTCGAGACTACTTCTTTTAAGTATTGTCTCGTCAATTTCTCCATCGAGTCATTTTTCTTCATTGGTAAGAAATGAGCCGATTTTGTGAGTCAGTCGACAATTACCCAAATTGTATCTTGTCTAGTCGACATCTTTGGTAATTTAGTTACGAAATCCATTGTAATGTTTTCCCACTTCCATACTGGGATCACAGGTTAAACCAACAAACCAGATGGTTTTTGGCATTTAGCCTTGACTTTGGCACATGTCAGACACTTACTAACATAGGTGGTAATCTTAGCTTTCATATTTGGCCACCAATACTGTTTCTTCAAGTCTTGGTACATCTTGTCCGATCCAGGATGAATCGAATACATTGACTTATGCGACTCGTGCATAATCAAAGTTCTTAAATCACCAAAACAGGGTATCCAACTTCTATTCTTCAAACACAATGTTCCATTAGCACGGGGCTCTAGCTTCTTAATCATACCATACAAATCTTCGGTTCCATAATTCTCTTCCTTTCTCGCCTCAACCTGAGCGTTTAAAATTTACACGGGAAGGTTCAAACCAATCGCCATAACCAAAGCTCAAACTCATAGTGGCTTAATCCGTTCCTTTTAGCTTAAAGCATCCGCCACCACGTTTGCCTTTCTTGGATGATAACGAATTTCACAGTCGTAGTCACTTAATAATTCCAACCATCTACGTTGTCTCATGTTCAACTCCTTCTGATCAAGAATATGTTGCAAGCTCTTATCATCAATGAACACAATGCACTTTGTACCATACAAATAATGTCTCCACATTTTAAGAGCAAACACCACCGCTTCAAGTTCTAAGTCATGTGTAGTGTAATTCTTCTCGTGAATCTTAAGTTGGCGTGATGCATAGGCTATGACTTTCTCCTTTTGCATCAGAACTGCGCCCAACCCCTTGTGAGAAGCATCACAGTAAACCACTAAGTTTTCACTACCTTCAGGTAAAGCCAAGATCGGTGCACTACATAATTTCTACTTCAACAGTCAAAATGCAGCTTCTGCCTTTTCGGTCTAATTAAACTTCACGCTTTTCTTAGTCAACTTCGTTATAGGTTTGGAAATCATCGATAAACCTTCGATAAATCATCAGTAATAGCCGGCAATACCTAGAAATTGACAAATCTCTGTCAGAGTCTTGGGCGATGCCCAATCCTTAATTGACTCAATCTTAGCTGGGTCCACGTGAATTCCTTTGCTATCAATCACGTGACCAGGAAACTATACCTTTGAAAGCCAAAATTTACATTTCAAAAACTTGGCGTACAATTCTTCCTTCTTAAGCAACTCCAAAATTAACTTAAGATGTTCTGCATGCTCTTCCTTGCTCTTGGACTAGATCAAGATGTCATCGATAAAAACGATCACGAATTTATCTAAGTATGGTTATACACCCGATTCATCAAGTCCATGAATACTATCGGTGTGTTTGTCAATCCAAAGGCATTACTTGGAACTCATAATGGCCAGAGCGAGTCCTAAACGCCGTCTTTGGAATGTCCTCCTCACGAACTCTGAGTTGGTGATAACCAGACCTCAAGTCAATCTTCGAGTAAACACTTGATCCTTGCAATTGATCAAATAAGTCGTCGATTCTCGGAAGTGGATATCAATTCTTCACAGTCAACTTGTTTAGTTCTCGGTAGTCGATACACATCCGAAAAGATCCATCTTTCTTTTTGACGAAGAAGACCGAGGCTCCCCAGGGTGAGGAACTCGGTCTTATAAATCCTTTGTCAGAAAGTTCTTGCAGTTGAGTAGACAATTCTTGCAGTTCCAACGGTGCTAATGTATATGGGGCATGTGTCACAGGTGCAGCACTAGGGACCAAGTCAATTTGGAATTCAACTTGTCGCGTTGGTGGTAATCCAGGGAAATCTTCTGGAAAAACCTCTGAAAAGTCCCGTACAGTCGGCACATCCTCAAGTCGCTTTTCCTCCGACTTGTCTTCGTTTTCTTTCTTCGTAACTTGTGCCAAAAAAAATTGGGCAACCTTTCTTAATATATTTTTGGGTTTTGGTGCATGATATAATGCTCAACTTTGACTTCTTTCCTTTGCCACTCCTATCACCTTGGACTATCAAAACTTCATCTCCATAGGGAATCCGCACAATCTTCTCATCACAAACAATCACCGCATGATGGTTTGCTAACCAATCCATGCCGATGATGACGTCAAAACTACCAAGTTCTATTGGCATTAGGTCAATATTGAATGGGTGGCCTAACAATCCTAACGTATAGCCTCTAAGCACGGTATTAGTTTTAGAAATTCTCCCATCGGCTAATTCGACAGCATAGCTAACGTCTAAAGTAGAGGGAATGACATTAAGTAAACCACTAAAGGTAGTCGACACAAAACTTCTATCGGCACCAGAATCAAATAACATAGAAGCATAATGATTGTTGAGAAGAAATGTACCCGTAACAATGTTGGAATCAGAGTTAGCGTCTCCTCTAACTAATATATATGCTTTTCCTCTTGCTTTACCAATCCTACTCTTGTTTCCAGTTTTGTTTCACAGTTCTGATCTTTCAATTTTGGGGAATCACTCATGTAGTGTCCTTGCCTTTCACACTCGAAACAAGTTAAAACTCTCTGATTTACTACTTAACCCCTTTGAGTAGAAGTAGTGGAAATCGTGGCCTTACAATCCCTAGTCAAATGCCCGACCTTGTTGCACTTCCTACATCTCACAGTGCATGGCCCTTCGTGATGAAACTTACACTTGTTGCAGAGAGGAAACGATCCATTATACACTATTTTTTCATTGTTGCCAGCCGTATAGGCTCTTGCTACATTGTGACCTCCAACATTCTGTCTTTTGAATGGTGGTTGCTGCCCACGGTTGTCTCTCTGGTTGACCTCCAACCTTCTCTTATTCTCAGCATTTTTCATAGCATAACCCTTAACTTTTGATCCATTAAGTTGTTAGCCATGCGGACAGCATCTTGTAGTCTTGTAAGTTCTGCAGCAATCACAATTCCCTGGATATTATCCGGGAGACCACCAATAAACTTCTTAACTCGATCCTCCTCTTTGGGAACCATCTTGGTGCACAACATGGTAAGCTCTTTGAATCCTTGAGTATAAGCAGCCAAATCATTGTTCTTCATGGTCAAATTCCATAGCTCAGACTCCATCTTCTGAATTTCATTTCTTGGGCAGTACACTTTAGCCATTAGCTTCATAAGCTCTCTCCATGAGCATCAGATCCAATAGTTCTCTTATGTGAGTTCCACTAAGTTAGTGCACTGTTTAACAGGGTGTAAGTAGCATACTTAACTTGGTATTTCTCTGGGCAATTGCTAATATGGAATATTGTTTCCATCTTCTCAACCCACCTTGTCAACCTAACAACTCCTTCAGTTCCTTTGAAGATGAGTGTTTGACATTTCATGAACTCCTGATATGTAAACTCTCGAACAACATGCCTAGCATCTCTATCATTCTCATTGTGATTTCCATTTCCGTTGCCATCATCGTTACCGTTTCCACCCTCATCATTATCGTTAGCCTCGCAAGCTTCTAGAGCTTCTGCCATGCGTCGGTTGATCATTTCCTCAATTGCAGTAGGCGTCATTCCGGAACGGGTGTTAGTCATTGTTCTACTTCACAAGACATAGCACATGGTGAGATTTGATACGAGATTTAGCTACTATAAATGGTAAATAAGATTTATAATAAATAAATAAATAATACAATAGAACATGTTTTGCCAGAATGAGTAAATAACAATAAAGACGAACACATAAGAGAATCAAAATAAGCTTTTCATAACATAATAAAGCTTCATAGTTGGTTACAATCAACCCATAGCGGGGTACTTGATTTACAATATTTCTACTACTAACATCTAGACCTAACCGTCAGTCTAATATCCTACATAACCATGGTACTACCAAACTAAGGGCGAAATCCTAAACGCCTCTCAACAAGCAACTCTAACCTCCTAAGTCTCCTTCGAGCATCATCACGATCCCTATGAATCTGACAAAACTTCTCCTGAGAAAGTGCCATGTGATGACGAAGATTGTCGACCCGATCTCTCTCGATACACAACAAAGCTCGAACCCTTAGGTTCTCCCGTCCTAACCTCCTAACCTTGTCAGCCAAACCAGCTCTCTCTCTGCTAGCTATCAACTAACCAACCTCCAACTGTCTTTGAGCAGTCTCAAACTCAGTAATCCTATCAAGAGGAACCTATGACATGTAGTGAACTATATCATAAATGGTATCCCAAGATCAAGAACATCTCCTCTAGTGGACTCAGAAATACCACCAGTAACCAATGGATCTACAACGATCTCTATCGTGCCTCTTGTACTGGCCTCTGCCTCAAACTTCTCCTTGTCCTCCCTAATATCACTAGCAGAAATCTCAACTCCTATACCTATACCATCCTCAGTATGAGCTCCAACTCTATCACCAATACCTAAATCTGCAACAGCCTCTACATCAGCAGTACCAATCTCCATATGCTCCTCTCTACTACCCTCGGGTGAGTATGAATCTCTGAACCTCTTGCGAGGTGGTAAAAGATCAGCATGAATAGGAGCTATTGATCTTGAAACAAGAATAGATGATGGTGCCAAAGTAGTAGGGGATTTGCATCTCTTACGAGATGGTCCAGCAGAAGGTAAAGATGAATCTAATAACCTCTTAGGAGATGAATCTAGGGATGACTCTAATGATGTCGATGGGTAAGGAATAGACAATGGTGCAGACCTCTAACGTCTAAATGACTCACTATATCGTGGAGTCATAACCAGGGGATAAACCAACCTAGGTGATGCAACTATAGTTGATGGTCCTGAATGAGTCTGACCTAATGTATCGCATCCTGAAGAATGAACTGATGATGAGTCTAATATTGAGTATAAAGGTGTACCTAAAGAAGTATCCGATGAAGAATCCAAAGATAAACCAGAAGAAGATGAGTCTGAAGTAGAGTCTGGTGAAGAATGATGATCTGACGAACGATGAGATACACGTCTCCATGCAAGTCTACGAGCAGGAAAAGGTCCAACTCTCTTCCTCGTAGTCAACAACTTACGCGGCCCATTAGGATAGGTGCGGTAAGGTCGACCGAAAGGGAGAGCCTCACCGGGTCAGACAAGAATCGCTGGCCGTCGACGAATCCCGAATGGGGCAACAACAGGGACAAGGGGAAACTCAGATGATGGTGCAAGGGTGTCGTGAGATGATGATCCCGGTGGTGAGGATGGCCTAGATGCGACCCTGTCCCTCCACCTCAAAACCATAGCATCATGAACGGTAAGAGACTCATGCCTCTCGGGTCTCTACTCAGTAGGCTCGGACTCACTGTCCGCCTCTGAGTCATCAGAACATAAGAAGGGTGAAACCAATGGTTACTCTGGTGCTAGGGGTAAGGAATCCTCTGATGGATCTGAATCAGCAGAAGATGAATAATCCACCAAATCAAGCATTCCGGTAGGTGAGATGACAGAAACTGCTCCCACTTCCGGTGTAACTAAGGGATCAGTAGATGTAATGGGAACCTCAACAGAAACCACATGGATAACATGGATACTAGTAGGAATAGTGCCAAAGAGAATCACTCGTGGGACATGAGAGCCCACACTATCCTTAGATGAATCCGACAAAATAAGAATAACAGGGGCTGCCATAACCTACACAAGCAAAACTTTATATAAATCCCCTTTATATGAAACCATGCAAAGTGCAAGCAATGACAAGAAATAAGGTATGATGCAAAATATGATATGGCAAAATGATGTATAAAGTAATTATGGCAATATGATTTATAATTTTCACTTATGTATATATATGTATATATATATATATATATATATATATATATATATATATATATATATATATATATATATATATATATATATATATATATATATTTTTATATATATATATATATTATATAGTGATGAAGTTTGATTGATCGGGTGCAAGTTTACATTTATAATCGAGACTAATGAAATTTACCAACGATGCATTTACGAGCATAGTATACTCGTTCACTTCATAGTATAAGTCAGGTAAGGTCTTGTTCATGCCACGAGACTTGGTGCAAGCCATATAGATTGCGGTTGTTTCACGGCCATTAGCGTCACAGAAATAAGGTATTTAACTAGGCCAAATTCGTTCCATATTTAAAAATATACTTATGTGAGAATTCCACTTCATTGATATACATGTTTGATTATGTTGGGTAAACAAAAATGTGTATGATTCACAAAACCTATTTGTATACGATTTGGCTATCTACTCATTTTTTTACCACACAACATTTTTGCTTATCGTCCTTTTTTTAGCTTTTTATTTTCGTTGGTTTGCTGCGATCATATCCTATTTAGGCATAATGACTCAATTGACGTTATAACCTTTCGTCCTATGAACCTCTATTATCCAAAGGCCAATCAAGTAGGGTTTGCTTAGTTAAATATTGTTTCCTATGTGATTCAAAACATGGTCCTTTCGACCTATACTTGAATTTAAGACCCTTTTGCTCATCTTTTTTGATTATTGGGAAATGGTATGTGTCAATTACAAAACCCTTTTTTTTTGTTATGTCTACACGATAATAGGAATAGTCTCGCCAAGGAATTCCATTCGACCTATGATTCGTGGGTATACTACCACAAATCATATAAAAAACTCAAGACATAGATATATCACATAATCACATTAAATATCATTCATACATTTATTAATATTATACCAAATCCATTTTGTTCCACACATAAGTATTATGATACTACTCCATGTATAAATTCATTTGATTAATACAACCTTTAGGTGGTAAATAAAAACACATTTTAGAAATACTTATCAAGATAAATACCAAAAAAAAGATTCTAGGGAATTTGGGTGAATATAGCTCGCCAAGGGCCTCCAATCGCCGTGTATAATCAACGTAACACCAAAGAGTGGTACTTATCTTTCCAAATTCGTCATCTCTCACTCCTGGGTTTCTAGAGATGGATATGCAACTTTTGGAGTAAATAGTGGTGGTGAAATCTTAACTTTTCAATGGTTAAGTGTGTGTTAGGTTAAGATCCACCCTATATTTATATTACTCTCCAAACCGACTCTTAAGGAAGTAATGGAAGTCCCTCAGGTTGATTTACTAAGTAGATGACTCGTTTCAGGCATTCTGGTTCATTAATAATCTACTATTGTTATTTTGTAACTGGACTGTCCTTTAGCGGGGGCGGGCAAAACCTTCTGCCGGGCGGCAGAGACCTTGTTGCGCAATGCGACCTTCTCTTTTCCTCGTCTCTCGTCTTCTGATTAACTCTTCCTCCCTTGGGTCAATTCATACCACATGTATATGAACAAAACTACTTGTTTTACTGGTCCAGATGGGTCTTTGAGTCAAATATCAAACCAACTATCATTTCTTAAACTTTCTTTTTCTTCACTTGCGTATCTTTCGGCTAGTGCAAACACAAGAAAGAAACTCACTTTGCACAATAACAGGGGTAAAAGCAGTATCATTTAGCCAAATATCATGTATAAAACCCAGATAACGCATCCCAAAACATACCAAATCTGGCCATTTTTAATCCAAACTCCCCCACACTTCTTGACCATTCTAAACCTTCTGCTCGCCCTCGGAGAAGGAGGTTTCATCTTTTTACTCATAAAAAGTCTAGTGACTTCAATGTTAACATAGGCTTGTATTATAGTTATCACAACTACTCCGAAGATTAGCGTTGATGGCACACGTAACTTATCAAAAGGCTTTTTATTTACTTTTTTATTTGTAGAGCTTAATCGCTAGTTAAGTTTACAAAATCCTAGTTACCAAAGTAAGGTTATTCCTAATTATTTATTGAATAACGGCATCCGCACCTACTCAGCACATTGGGTAATCGATACTGCAAATTTCTACTTCTTCTTCCTTCTTCTTTATATTTTATCGCTTATTGGCGATTTTATTCACTCTTTTTTGATCATTCAACCTCCGTTACAAATACTCTTACGTTGGTAACTTTAATCCATGGACTTAACTACTAGTTAGCTAAAATACTCTTTTCTTTTTCTCTTTTAATAATTAATAATTTTTTTTTAAAATGGTTTGCTATTACCTTTATTACTTAAATTACCTTTATCTCACCTTGGCCATGTGTTGTATAACAAATTTTAAAATCAGACCACATTTTTTTCTTTTTCCTAATTACTTTCCCTCCCCCACATTAAGTTTTGCATTGTCCTCAATGTAAGTAAATATACTTCAAAGTAAAGGAAATAGGAAAAATTAGGACAATCGATACTACTCGATTTGCGATGCGATCTTTGTACGTGGTTTTGAATACGCGAATCAAGTTCCCTCCGAACTTGGATATGATAACCACCAGATACATCAACACATGTCATCCCTGTAAATACTGCAAATACACTACATTTCCTAACATAATATGATAAAAGAAAAACATCCTAAGGTTAACAAACCACATTAATAGTTTAAACATAAGTTTAACATCCTACTATACGAAGTAAATTATCCAACTGAATTAAACAAAGTTTTTTTTAAAAAAATTCTTGTGCAATCACTCGTCCATATCCTCATCATCAAAATACAGCTCTAAGACGATCCGCTATATGCATATCACGAAAGAATTTCCTCCAAAGTCTGGCATTTGCTCTAGTGAAAATAATCATCACCTCCCATCCATAAACTTCTCCTTGGTTGGCTTTGATTAACCGGGTGTTAGGGTGGTAATGCGTGTAAGGGGTTTAAGGGTATCGTATCTATGGATAGGGTTAGGTGGACTCTTGGTCTGGATTTTAGTAAGGTATGCAAAGTTACCTTGGTCTGCCAAATGATGGAGAATGGGCATGGAATGTTCGAGCATATAGTTATTCCTAATCAACATAGAGTCTCTCCAAACATTCCTACGCTCAACCTTATTCAAACTAGCATTCCAATCTCCCCAACTTGTGTTCAAACCTCTTGGCTCTTGCCTCTGCTCACTACTTCCTATTCTAGCCAGCGTTGGTATTCTAGTTTCTTTCAACAAGCACTAATTCTTTTCATCCAGCTCTTCTGCCAACATCTTTGTTGTCCAATACTCACAATCAATCGGCTCTGAACACTTCCTAATCTCATCATCTACACAATACCCCAGAGAGAACTAGCAATCTTGGTCACATTTTAATGATCGCATAAATGACAATACTCTCTTTCGTTCTGTGAAGCATGCTTGTAGAAATTGATCGCAATAATCCAAGCCAAATTCAATCTACGTGATACCTCCTAAGCGCTCTCATCATCACAAATCTTGTTTTGACATCTCTATCCCCTAACTAGCTAGTCTATGCAACAAAGATCCCACAATGAGTTCTTGCACAATCCGCATTGAGTGAGTGTTCCTTAACAAGCAATTCCTTGTGGTTAGTCAATTGTCGGCTTTCTAACTTGGTCTAATACCCCTATGATCAAACTGTGCTGACATCAACCTCTGACTTACCAAAAGTGTACACCAAACATTTGCTGAATTACCTTCGCTTCAGTAAACAACCTAGCACAATGCAAACTCGAGAAGAAGTAAGTATATGCCTTATTTCACACAATCAAAACCATATAACACTTCTCCGTTCAAATTTCTTTTTGTCCACATCCTTGTCAAAATAACATGTGTTGAAATTGGATTCCAACACCCATTATGATATAAACATTCATCATCAATTGAGATGCTCTCACCCATGAGTAATCAACAAAAACATTTCCATCTCCTTCATTAAATATATTCTAATTTATCATATTATCTCAAAGTATCTTCGAAACCAATAAGCATTAAAACACGCCCTAGTTGCCAACCCTTAGTACTTAATGCTTCTATCCTGAATTTGAACAACTCTTCAAATAAGTATTGCCTTCTCCGCAGATGGCAAATCCTTCCACCTCAAATTACCATTCGACACAGGTTGCAACGAGTAGGTGATTGTATTATTCTTATTCCTTTTCTCATACTCTATAATAAGTCGATTTGGCAAGGTATCCTTGCGACATTTCTGCAAAATCAGAAAATATATGTCCTAACAATCGTTTACGGAAATGAATTTAAAACCATATGTATATCAGTTTTTTTTTGAACATGTCATTTCATTTTTGAATTTTTTTTGAGACAAAACTCCCCTAGCCACCCGGCGCAGTGCATCTGCCATCCGGCTGGGAGTTCGTCCCAAGCCGTTTCGGATTACGTAACATTTTCTGGGTGGTTATATTCTCTTCCTAGATCTACCTACCGTCTTGTGGGTCGTACTAAAAACATTTCAAACTCTTCTTCAACTTCAAACTATTCTCTTCATTTTTTTCCTTTCTTTCGCCTAAATTCGCCAAATTTCACTAACTTCACACTTATCAAAATCAAAATGAGTAATCCATACAATCAACCTAGCATCATAGGACCTCTAAGATTAATCATACATCACATTAAAACAATTACACTCAACAAATCCGAATGAAAAATTCGACCTCAAAATTTTTGGATTTTCAACCTTAAGCCATTCGATCCACACTTGAACAAATCATCTAATTCTTTCTAGGAATTAATCTCTTATCATATACCCACTTAGTCCTAAAACCAATTAGTCTAATTCGCAACGAATCAAAATCCCCTAATTTTTCTATCCTAAATCAAGAATACAAATTTAATATGCAAAAAATGGAAATTGAAACAATTGCATACCTTATTTGGTGCCATAGATGATCAACAAACAACTCTCTCGCTTGCAATTAAATTAAAACACGATTTTTAGATGATCCAAGATAATAGTGTGTATGTTTGTGTGTGTTTTTGGGTTTTAGCCCACTTCCTAGTCGGGTGGCTTTGTATCTAGCCGTGCGGCTTGACAAAAATGGTGTATTTTCACTTTGAAACTTTTACCCCGACATAAGGTTATTTGCTTATTTGGTTTTAATACACTCACCTTTTTCGTGTTTTACCAAACACCACATACACTATATCTTTGGACAATTTAATTGCATAAGTTAAATTAAAATAATATGAATACATCTAAATTTCTCAAACTTAAAAACCAAACGATAACAAATTGTTCTGACCAACGACAATCATTCAAAAAAATCAGAACCAACCAAAAGTACTTAAAGTAAAATTGCCTAAAGGATGCATAAACGAAAAGAGAAAACAAACATCCTTAGCACTTTGATTTGTGCTTTATTCTTCTCTTCCACACTCCATCTTTGTCTTGTCTTTGATTTCCTTAGTCAAGAAAATGACTAAACCTTAAAACATCTTCGGTTGTGAATTTTCCCAATAGCTTTCTTGTAGTGGTCTTGTTCTTAAACGTTCTATTAAACTTCCTTTCACAGGGTGTAAGAATTTCAAACCTAGCATGCCAATTTCCATCGCCATCAATATTCTTGTATGTTCCATATCATTCATTGCCCTAATCTATGTTTTTCAATTGCACCAACAACGAACCAAGAAAGTCCACAAGCTTCTTAAACACAATGATATTCTTGAATGGATTAAAGTACGCCTCCATTACCAATGCCCTTTCCATATCATCCTCGTTATCTAACGTTGATGGTGGCAACGAAACCATACTTCGGCATTGCTCCATCTTCGTTCATCTTCCCCTACTTCAAAATTTACTGGCCAATCATCTTCTCCTTCCATTTAAAAGGTTTACACTTTATGACTTGGACCGTGGCTTAGGTAAAAATAGGATTTTGTGACGGTATAACCTCATATCAATACAAAGACGTACCTCTTCCCATGTTCAATAATAGCACCGCATACAAGTTCTCAAGATAAGGTCGGGCCCCCACCCAATAGCAATGTTAATCGGGGATCCACTGGAATATACAAGACTAGAGATCAACCACATAGGCTTGATACCCTATTTTGGATCCTCACCATTTTAACTTCTCCTATCGCCTTTAGCTTGAGTATTGTTTCAATTGTCAGTTTGTTTGGTAGGGCCTCGGATCACCGAGCCCAAGGTCTTTGTATAAGCTATATGGCAAAACACTCACACTTGCTCCGGTATCCACTAGAGCAACCATCTCAACAACACCGTTAATCTTCACTGGTATAGTTTCTGGGATCACACATTTTTTTAGGCAAACCATGTTCAATAATGCCTACTTTATCTTCTTCACTAAAGTCTTTCTTGTTAAGCCTTTCCTTACCTTTCAAGATTTCATCCAATCTCTTCTTGTATATCACATAGTTCTCCAACACTTCAAGAATAGGCTTCGATTCCTCTAGCTCTTTGTATTTGATGTCCAACACTTCTTTCATACTGATCCCTTTGTTTTGAGGCAAGGGTGTGTAAAATTGGTTGTGTGGGAAATGGTGTGGAATGTCGATGGAATTCTTTCTAGTTTCAAGGAAGTGAGGAGAGTGCGTTGTTAGAATATTATACCCTTTGTTGCGGTTTGCATTCCCCATCTTGACAAATTCTTCACTTGAGCTTCCAATTTCCTCCAAAAGATCGACCACACTGTTAACCTCTTCGAACATAGTAAGATTCATCTTATATTTGCCCAATCCGAAATCAACTTGGCTTTTTGTGGTTGCCAAAAAGTCCCTTCTAAACATAATAGAAGGTTCCCCTTCGTTAGCATAATCAAGAACAACAAAATCAGCCTTAAACTTAACCCCATGGATTTCCACGTTTGACATAATTCCACCATTTCTACCGTAGGTCACTAATACTCACCACTTGCACAAAAAAATCAAATGCTATCCAACACTTTTTCCGTAACATAATTCGCCGAATCTGCAAGATCGAGCTCCGCGTCCCAAGCTCCTTACCCATCAACCTTACACGGTAAAGAGTACCTCATGAATGGGTCACCAAAGGCCCGAAGTGGCGCCTTTACTTGGTAAAAAATGATAACTTTTGGTTTCCTCTCATCATAGCGCTCTTATGCCTTTTTTACGCATAAAAACAATTTTCATTTCCTCTAGCAACTGTGTATCTCATTATCCATACATTCATCAATTTCAAGTTTCCAAAACCCAAGCTTTAAAGTATCCATTCTGAAAGATTTAAACAACTATAAAAGCAACATACATCATCCAATCATAGTGATTGGGGTTAGTATCAAACAAATTATCATCTCGCACTTGGTTTTACACTGAATAGTTCCTAACCCGTCATCTTTTAGAACTGACGTGTTTTCTTACGTTACATCTTTCAACCCAAAAAATATTTCACACAGAACTGCCCCAGGGCCCGGCCAGCTCCTCTGGCCGCCACAACTGGGTGCTCGGTTTTTTTTTGTATCAGGCTTGTGTGCCGCCGACAGGCTAGTGAGCCAACCCGGCAGGGGCAGGCAACTTTTTAGAAATTTTTTTATGGTTACTAATTATTTACCATCTAAATTTTTAACTAAATATATCCGCTACCTCTTGTAATGATTAAAAGAAAAATAAAACAAGATAAAATCTACTACTTCCTCCGTCCCTGATGGTGTTGGTCGGGTGCAAGTTTTACATTTATAATCGAGACTAATGAAATTACCAACGACACATACGAGCAAGTATACTCGTTCATTCGTAGTAAAGTCAGGTAAGTCAAGTTCGTTCTACGGGACTTGGTGCAAACCAATACTAGATAACGAATTAGACACTAAGGTTGTCACGACCATTAGCGTCACAAAACATGGTAGTTAACTAAGCAAATTCGTTCCATATTTAAAAATATACTTATGTGAGAATTCCACTTCATTGATATACATGTTTGATTATGTTGGGTAAACAAATATGCATGATTCACAAAACCTATTTGTATACGATTTGGTTCCGTGGTATGCTTCACCAAATCCTATTTATGCATAAGACTAATGACGAACCCTTTCGGCCTATGAACATCATCAACCCCAAGCCAATAAAGTATGTTTACTAGATAAATAATGTTCCTAAGTGATTCAAACAAGTCCTTTCGACCTATACTTGAATTTAAGACCTTTTTCTCATCTTTTTGATTATGTGAAAATGGTATGTGTCAATTACTAAAACCCCTTTTTAGTTTGTCA
>BQNB010129910.1:0-17318 GCA_026074375.1 Tanacetum coccineum | reverse complement strand
CCAACACGGTAAAAGTAAAAGTAAAAGTAGGAATATTACTTTATTTGAAAAAAATATAGTATTAACGAATAAAATATTTACCCGAAAAATACAGGTTCTCACATCGGTCACTTCCAATATTAACTAGTCAAAGCCCGTAGTTAGTCAATGTTTTGTTTATAAGCTAATATGGCCCAAAGGCCCATGGAAAGCCTTACAAGGCCCATAGCCGGCCACATTTGGAGTATAAATACCAGTGTTCTAAAAGGCGTCGCCTTTACGAAATGGAGCTTGGCGTTGGCTCTAGGCGTAGTGTGGATCAAGGCGTCAAAAGGCGCGCAAAGACACGCTAAATTGCAAGGCGTGGCGCCATTTTTAGAAACTTTAAGAAAAAAGTTTGAGCTATTTTGTATTTTGAAAAAATAACACCTTTTGCAAACTCGATATTATATGAAATATGATATTACTACATAAATCTATAAATATTTTTTTGCCGCTTTAGTCACGCCTTGAGAAACGCCAAGGCTTCGCAAAGGCTCTTAAGGCTTGAGGCGTGGCCATGCCGCCACGCCTCACGCTATTTATAACCTTGATAAATACCCTCTCCATGCCTTGGAGAGGGTGTTGGTTGGTTGGTTGTATGTTTCATTTTCACTTAATGCATTTCATGTTCTTTACTTTTCTCACTAGAAAATACATTATTCCTTTCACTTTCTCTCTCTAGTTCTTGGTTCATATATTAAAGATTACTTGTATTCTACAATTGGTATCAAGAGCCATAGAGTGATTTGTTTAGTTTTGTGTTTGTTTTCTTTTTGGTTCGTTGGTTTTTCCTTTTACTTCGTATGTATATTTCTTCCTTTTCTTTTGTTTTCGAAGCTTAGTCATACACTAAAGGATCGTTTACTTAGGTAAAGTTGATCTAGTATATTTGGATATAGGTGTATTTGCTTTAGATTAAAGAAAAACTCATTTTTGTTCATCTTTTGTTTTCGAAAAACCTTATAAAGTACAAATCTTGATTTTGAAAGTTTCGGCTTAAAAACCATAAAGTTGTCATTTTTAAGGTATCTATAGGTTTAAGAATACTAGTTGTACAAGAAATTTTGGGAAAAAACAATTAAAAATGTGTCTTTTTGTGTTTTAAAGATTTTGAGTTTCGTCCGTGTGTTACACGAATTTGCAGTTTTTAGTTGTATCCGAATTTGCAACTCCAGTGGTACCCGAATTAGCAACCGAATTAGCAATTTCGTTTTGTACCCGAATTGACAATTTAGTGTTACCTGAATTCGCAGTTTTGCTTAATCACCCGAATTCACGGTTTTGCTTAAGTACCCGAATTGGCGATTTAGTGTTACCCGAATTCGCAGTTTTGCTTAAGTACCCGAATTGGCAATTTAGTGTTACCCGAATTCGCAGTTTTGCTTAAGTACCAGAATTGGCAATTTTCAGCAACAACCCGAATTCGCAGTTTTGCTTAAGTACCCGAATTCGCAATTTTCAGTAACACCCGAATTGGCAGTTTTCTTAGTATCACCCGAATTGGCAATTTTCAGTGACACCCGAATTCGCAATTGGCTTAATCAACCGAATTTGCAACTTTAACTTAAAACTCAAATTATTTAATCAAAATTATACGGTTTATTTCTTTGACTTGTAAAATCCCGTGAAACACTCACTTGTTTTCCCGGTTTTGTCAAGAATTGTAAAATCCCGTGTAGTTTCAAGACTTAAAACACACAAAAGACAACACCCTCAAACACAATTACTTTCTATCACCGCTCGATCAAACAGTAATCTTTTAACATACAACCTTTCTCAATGACGACTCTTGCTGACAAAGCGATTCTTTCGGGTGCTGACAATCGTCCACCCATGTTGGAAAAAGATATGTACGATTCTTGGAAAAGCAGAATGGAGCTATACATGATGAATAGACAACATGGACGAATGATTCTTGAATCCGTTGAGAATGGTCCACTCATTTGGCCTTCAATTGAGGAAAATGGAGTGACTAGACCAAAGAAATATTCTGAGTTATCTGCTACGGAGGCAATTCAAGCTGATTGTGATATCAAGGCAACAAATATTATTCTCCAAGGATTACCACCAGAGGTCTATGCATTGGTTAGCAACCATAAAGTCGCCAAGGAACTTTGGGAAAGATTTCAACTTCTCATGCAAAGAATTTTATTGACGAAACAGGAAAGAAAGTGTAAGCTTTATGATGAATTCAATAAGTTTGCTTATAAGAAGGGGGAAACACTGCGTGATTTCTACTTGAGATTTTCATTGCTACTCAATGACATGAACATCTACAATATGAAACTGGAACAATTTCAAGTGAACACCAAGTTCTTGCATACTCTTCCTCCCGAGTGGAGCAAATTTATGACAGATGTCAAACTGGTTTGGGATTTGCACACAACTAACATTGATCAGCTTCATGCTTACTTGGGACAACATGAATTTCATGCAAATGAGGTTCGTTTAATGCATGAACGCAACTCAGATCCGCTTGCTTTGGTTGCAACCCATCAGATGACACAATCTCCTTATCAAACTCATCAAAAATCATACCAAAACTCTCAATTTCAACCACATGTTTCACATTATCAGTCTCAACAATACTCAATTAATCAATCATCAACACCTCTTTCAATCACTCATCCATCCAATGATTATCATTCATCAGTTCACCACAATGCTTATTCTCCATCATCCTCAATCCCTAAATTGGAATATGCTCCCACAATTAACCAACAACAACAACCTGAATTTTCCCAATCAGACTTAGGTCTAACTGTTCCAGTGTTCCAGAGAGGTGATGATCCCATTGATGCTATCAATCACGTGATGTCATTCCTATCAGCTGTCGTCACATCTCGCTATCCTACTACCAACAACCAGCTGAGGAATTCGTCAAACCCTAGGCAACAAGCTACCATTAATGATGGCAGAATTACGTTACAACCAGTTCAGGGGAGACAAATTTCTTTTGCTTCGGGTACAAGTAGGACCTACACTCCAGGAGCAAGTGGAAGCAATTCTGGGAAACAAAGGACTGTTATTTGTTACAACTGCAAAGGGGAAGGCCATATGTCCAAACAGTGCACTAAACCTAAGGAGAAAGTATTGCTGGTACAAGCTCAAGCACATGGTCAAATTCTAAATGAGGAGGAACTAGCATTTTTGGCAGATCCAGATATTCCTGAAGGTCAAGCCACACAGACTGTCATTACTCACAATGCTGCTTATCAAGCTGATGATTTGGATGCATATGACTCTGATTGTGATGAACTTAACACTGCCAAAGTTGCTCTCATGGCGAATTTATCTCATTATGGTTCAGATGCTCTCGCTGAGGTACACAATCATGATAATGTGAATAATAATATGCTTAATCAAGCTGTGCAGGCGATGCCGTCTTCTGAACAGTCGAATGTTGTGAACCATTCAGAGACTAAAATAACCAGTGATAGCAATATCATTCCTTATTCTCAGTATGTGATTGAATCACAACAGGCAGCTGTTCAGAATTCTAACTCTTCTGCGCAACAAGATGCACTGATATTATCTATGATTGAACAACTAAAAACCCAAGTAGTTAATTGTACCAAGATAAATCTGGACAATAAAAGTGTCAATGATACTTTAACTGCTGAGCTTGAAAGATATAAGGAACATGTTAAAGTTTTGAAAGAAGGACAAAATGTTGATTTAAGGAGTAATGATAACGTTTCAGATTCATGTGCACAGTCTGTAGAGATTGATCGTCTTAAACAAACTCTTTCTGAACATTTAAAAGAAAAGGAATCTTTAATGCAAACAGTTACTCTTCTCAAAAATGATTTTAAGAAAGAAGAATCTAGGAACATAGATAGAGAGATTGCCTTAGAAAAGAGAATCAAACAGCTAGATAATATTGTTTTTAAAAGAGATCAATCTGCACAAACTGTTCACATGTTGACGTTGATATATATTCATCTATGTTTACATTTATCTATGTATTTATATCATATATAGATAAGTTTTAAGGAGTCAAGTTTCAGCGAGTCATTGACGAAACCTCAGTTTTTCTATGATCATACCACTAAACAAGCTCTAGGTTTTCAAAATCCTTTCTATCTGAAGAAAGCTCAGCAGTTGGAACCAAAGCTTTATGATGGTAATGTCATTGAGAAAACTAATGCTATTGTGATTCCTGACTCCGAAGAGACCTTAATGCTTGCTGAAGAGAGTCGTTCAAAAATGCTTTTAAAACAAAAGGATCCTATAATGTTAGAAAAGAAAGTTAATACTACACCAGTCGATTATGCTGTTCTTAATCAACTTTCTCAAGATTTTGAAAAACGATTTGTTCCACAAACTGAATTATCTGCTGAACAAGCCTTTTGGTCTCAGAATTCTGTGAATTCTATAGAACCACTCTTTCTAGTAGACCCACCAAAGTTGAGGTTCCAAAAGAACTTCCTAAAGTCAGCATGGTTAATACGAGTTTGAAGAAACTTAAACACCATCTTGCTAGTTTTGATGTGGTTGTCAAAGAAAGAACCACAGCCACAGCTATCACTGAGGGCTCATGGGGGTTCGAACATACAAAAGCTTGTTTTAGGGATGAATTAATTCCATTTGTAAAAGCTATGAAGGACTTATTTAACACATTCAATCAATATTTGGTTGATCAACTTTCTGAAGTCCAAAATGTCTTTCATCAAATGGAACAGGCTGTAGAACAACATCGTTTAGAGTCAAAAACAATTAAAGTTAAAATGAATCAAGTTTTGAACGAAAATGAACGACTCTTGGAACAAGTCATTAGCAAAGATATTGTGAACATGATTGTGAATTCTTCTGTGGATAATGCTTCTGTAAATGTGCATGAATGTGTAAAGTGTCTCAAACTTGAGACTGAGCTTCTCAACAAAAAGGATTTCGTTGAAAAAGAGATTTACGATAAACTGTTCAAAAGTTTTACCACTCTTGAAAAACATTGCATCTCTTTAGAAGTTGATTCTCAACTTAATCAGGAAATTTTTCAAAGGGACAATTCTGTTTCAAATCAAAGTGCTCCAAGTTTTGATCAATTGTTTGAATTAAATGAATTGAAAGCTCAGTCCCAAGAGAAAGACACGGTCATAAAGAAGTTGAAAGAGAAAATTAAATCTCTAAGTGGAAAAATGAATGAGGATAAGATTAAAAAGGACTTAGAAGAGATTGAAACAATAAATATTGAATTGGATCATAGGGTGTCAAAGCTTATTGCTGAGAATGAGCATTTGAAACAGACCTATAAGCAACTTTATGACTCGATTAAACCAGCACGTATTCGATCAAAAGAACAATGTGATGATTTAATTAATCAAGTCAATCTAAAGTCTGCTAAAATTTCTGATTTAAATGCTAGTCTTCAGGAACAAGTTTTGGTAATTACAGCTCTCAAGGATAATTTAAGGAAACTTAAAGGAAAAGCTCCAGTTGATAATGATGTTACAAAAAACCCTAGTGATCTAAAGATGCTTAAAATTGATATGGAACTAATAACCCCTAAATTGTTGAATAAAAGGACAGCTCACTCTACCTATATTAAGCACACTCAGGAAGAAGCTGCAGTTCTTAGGGATCTAGTTGATCATGTTAAAGCAAATTATCCTCTAGATCATACCTTAGACTCTGCCTGTAGGTATACTAAACTAATTCAGGGGTTGCTTACAAATATCAGTAAAACTGGCCCTAATATCAACAATTCTAGAGAAAAATTAGTGGCTGTGACCCTAAAGAACAAGGACAAAAGAGTTAGATTCACTGAGCCTATCACATCTTCAGGAAACACAAACATAAAAACCTCTTCTTCAACAAACTTAGTTTTTAACAAACCTATGTTGTCTTCTACAGGAGTAAAACCGTCTACTAGTGCTAGTGGATCATAGCCTTCAGGCAATACAAAGAAAGATAAGATTCAGCAAACACCAAGTAGTACTCAGAAGAATAAAGTAGAAGCCCACCCTAGGAAAGTTAAATCTAGTTTAAAAAATAAAGATTGTGTTGTTGCACCTAAAGGAATTGCTCATGTGCAGCATTCCAAGCTTAATGCGAATTCTGAACTTAAATGTGTTAAGTGTAATGGTTGCATGCTTTTTGATAATCATGATTTGTGTGTTCTTGATTTTATCAATAATGTGAATGCTCGTACTAAATCTAAATCTGTTAAGAAAAATTCAAAGAGAAAATTTTGGAAACTAACAGGAAAGGTGTTTATAAATATTGGATATATCTGGAGACCTACTAGTCGGACATTCACTATAGTAGGAAATGTGTGCCCTTTAACTAGGATTACCACATCTACTGAAGTGCCCCTTAGGAAACCAACTGCTCTAGATAATGAATCATCTAAACCTGTCGTAATATTGGTTTACTCATGGAAACCTAGGAAATCTATAATTAATGTTCCTGTTAGCAAATCTAAGGTTCTTAAATCTGTATCTGCTAACAAAAAGGAACCTAGTCAATCTTGAGGATCTACAGTTTTCGATGTTACATCATCCTCTCTTGATGAATGCAGGTCGTCCAAATTATTCTCTGGTATTTGGACTCCGGCTGCTCCAAGCATATGACCGGAGATCGCTCTTAGCTCACCAATTTCGTCAATAAGTTTTGGGTACAGTCAAATTCGGAAATGATCACGTGGAAAAGATATTAGGATATGGTGATTATCAGATTGGGAATGTTACGATATCAAGGGTTTACTACGTGGAAGGACTTGGACACAACTTATTCTTCGTTAGGCAATTTTGTGATTCGAACCTTGAAGTTGCTTTTCATCAACATACCTGCTTCATTCGCAATTTAGAAGGTGTTGATCTATTAACTGGATCTCGAGGCAACAATCTGTATACTCTGTCTCTTGGAGATATGATGGCGTCCTCTCCTATATGTCTCTTGTCAAAGGCCTCAAAGACTAAGTCCTGGCTATGGCACCGACATCTGTCTCATTTGAACTTTAGTGCAATCAACCATTTAGCTAGACATGGTCTTGTTCGAGTTCTCCCTAAGCTAAAGTTTGAAAAGCACCATTTGTGTTTAGCATGTGCAATGGGCAAAAGCAAGAAGAAACCCCATAAGCAATGGGCAAAAGCAAGAAGAAACCCCACAAACCTAAATCTGAAGACACCAACCAAGAAAAACTCTATGTTTTATACATGGATCTTTGTGGACCAATGCGTGTCGTAAGTGTTAATGGAAAGAAGTACATCCTTGTCATTGTTGATGATTACTCTCGATTTACATGGGTTAAGTGCTTAAGGTCAAAAGATGAAGCTCCAGATTTCATTATCAAGTTTCTCAAGATGATCCAAGTGTGACTTAAAGTGCCTGTCCGAAGAATCAGAATTGATAATGGAACTAAAGTTGTTAATCAAACCTTGCGTGAATATTATGAGAAGGTTGGAATATCTCATGAAACATTTGTTGCTCGCTCTCCACAGCAAAATGGTGTCATTGAAAGACGTAAGTGTACGCTAATTGAAGTTGCACGCACAATGTTGATTTATGCAAAAGCTCCATTATTCTTATGAAGCAGTTGCTGCCGCATGTTACACCTAAAATTATTCCATCGTACATCTTTGTCACGGCAAAACACCATATAAGCTTTTACATGAAAAACTTCCTGACTTATCACTCTTCCATGTATTTGGTGCACTCTGCTATCCGACAAATGATAGTGAGAACTTGGGTAAGTTACAACTGAAGGCTGATATTGGTATTTTCATTGGCTATGCACCCACAAAAAAAGCAATTGGAATTTACAACTGACGTACCAGATGTATTATCAAAACAATTCATGTAGACTTTGATGAGCTGACTGCAATGGCTTCTGAACACAACAGTTCAGGACCCGCACTTCATGAAATGACTACCTGCAACAATCAGTTCAGGACTCGTGCCAAACCCTCCTCCTTCAACTCCATTTGTACCACCTTCAAGAAGTGATTGGGATCTTTTGTTTCAACCGCTATTTGATGAATTACTCACTCCTCTACCCAGTGTTGATTACCCAGCCCCTGAAGTCGTTGCTCCAATTCATGAAGTAGTAGTTCCAGTTCCTGTTGTATCAACCTGTTCACCTTCTTTAACAAATGTTGACCAAGATGCACCATCACCAAGTAACTCTCAAACAACACCTGAAACTCAACCTCCCGTCATTCCTACCGATGTTGAAGAAGACAATCATGATATTGAAGTTGCACATATGGGTAATGATCCGTACTTTGGTATCCAAATTCAAGAAATTCATTCTAATCAATTTTCATCATCAGATTCTATTCATACAATTGTGCATCCCGATCACCAAATTTCTAAACACAATAGCAAATGGACTAAGGATCACCACTTAAAAATATAATCGATAAACTCTCTAGACCAGTTTCCACAAGGCTGCAATTACATGAGCAAGCTTTTTTCTGTTATTACGATGCTTTTCTCACTGCTGTTGAACCCAAGACGTTTAAAGATGCTTTGACTCAATCCTTTTGGATCGAAGCAATGCAAGAAGATCTCAATGAGTTCGAACGCCTTGGAGTATGGGAGCTCGTACCCCGACCAGATAAAGTTATGGTTATTACTTTGACGTGGATCTACAAAGTGAAGCTAGACGAACTGGGGGTATTCTAAATAACAAAACTTGGTTAGTGGCTTGTAGTTACCGTCAAGAAGAGGGAATTGATTTTGAAGAGTCTTTTGCTCCGGTTGTGTTAGAAATAAAGAAATGTTCTACTTGTAAGCACTATTATAAAGTGCAGGGAGTATTTGTGTCAAGTTAGGAAAGTTTAGTCAATAATTTAATAAGGCTATAAATAGGGTATTTATGCCATGATTAGATGTAACAATTTCATTTAATCAAAAGGCAAGTTTGGTATTTTCTCTCTCTAAACACACACACTAATTACACCTTCATTTACACACACTAGTCATCAATCAAGATCTTAATATTCAATATGTGGTATCAAGAGCCAATGATTGCAGATTAGTGCTTATTTTAGTGTTTGATTATGTTTGTGAGATCGATAATTTCTTATTTGTGCTTATCAACCTATTTTCAGCTTATATCGTGTGCTTATTGCTTATTTTTAGGCTTATTTGTGCTTAATAGATCATCTGATTGAATTAGCTTAATTTTGTGCTTATTTCATTAGCTTTGTGCTTATTTGAAGCTTATTTTAGCTTATTCATGCTTATTTTGTGTACTTATTCTGATCAGCTTATATCGTCTAGTTGAGCTTATTAGAGTGTTTATTCAGTTACAGTTGCTTATTCTGTAAAATAGTGCTTATTAGGAGCTTATTTCATACAGTTTGTGTGCTTATAAAGTCTGCTTATCAGCTTTTTCTGCTTATCATTCTATCTGAATTTGTGCTTATCAGTTTGCTTAATCTGCTTATTTCAGTGATAATATGGTCCAGGTCTGCTTATTTTGATTTTTTAACAAAAAAAGGTTATTTTTTTTAGATCTAACAGATTTTCAACTGAAATGTAACTGATTTTGAACAAGTTTGACTTTTTGGTAAAAAATTCAAAGACACGTTTTTGTAACCAAACCTATTTAGGCGAATTATACATCAATCTATACATCAAAATATACAGGCGAGTTATACAAACCAAACCTGTGAGGCGAGTTATACATCAAACTAAACAGGCAAATTATACAGTTTACAAAAGGCGAATTATACAAGTGTTTTTGGGCGAATTATAACAAATTCAAAGGCAAAATATACCTCGTTTTATCTAAATCAAAACAGAAAAGAAGAGGAAATAGATCTCGGATTGTTTTGTTTCTACCAAATCAGATCTAAACAAGACCTTTACCAAAACGCTCATCATAGATCTTGGAAATAAAACACATGCAATCCTAAGATCTAGACACAACCAAGAACCCTCACACCTCTCATCACACGACATTAAAAAAACAGCTTATAACGAAATAAAAATAAAGATTGATCACAGATTTTTGTGTGTCTTTAGATGGTTATTACAAATCTTTAAAAGATTTACACACCATATCATCATAGATCTTGTGTGAAGACATAGCTTCAGATTAATTTTTGAAACACACCAAAATATTCAAGAACAAGAGTGTCCAAAATCTTATTTTGTTTCGATTCAAACTGAAAACAACACGAAAAAACAAGAAAAAAAGAAAAACGAAACCCATCTTACCTTCGTTCTTTGCAATAATCTTGAAAGTGTGTCTTGGATAACTAAGGTGTTGTGTTTTTATCAAGAAAAGATATTCGGTTTTTTTTCATTTTTATTGTTTGTGGCTACGGTTTTTATCAAAAAAGAAAAGAGGCATATGATTTTTTTTAGATCTGTGATATTGTCAAAGTTAGAGGCGTGTGTTATTTGTGGAAGTGATAAGGTTGGAGTGAACATCTTATGACTGCGTCTATGAAATGAGTTTAGGGTTTGTGAGTAATGCATAATAGGTTTTATATATAAGATTTTAGGGTTAAAATTTTTCTTGGGCCTGATTCATTTTATCATTCGAAAATTTTATCATCTATTGGGCTAGTCACTGTATCCGAATTTTCTTGTGTGTGACAATTTGCATTTCTAGTAAATAACAAAGATTGGGCCTTGTACTAGTTATAATCATTTTTCATTTTAGTGTAAATTTTTATTTTTATTTTAAAATGTATTTTTTGTTGCATATTTCTTTTAAAAAAATAAAAAAATAAAAAAATAATAAAAAATAAAAAAATAATAAAAAATAAAAAAAAAATAGTTGTGTGCTAATTTTTTTTAGTATAACTTTGAGTCTACGATTTTAATTGTTGGTCGATAATTCATAATTGATTGATATTTTGTGTTAAATTTTTAGAGATTATTTTTGTTAATCTACGATATTTTACTTGCGAATTAAATAATTTTGTTTGCGAAAGTTAATTAGTTTATGGTGATTAATTGAGCGAGCTTGTCGGGATTATTCGTTGACTACCAGGATATTTGTTCGAGACAAGATGAGTCGAGACATGATTACGGTTGGTTCGACAATGCGGATTCCGTTGTTATATCGGGGTGGATACTCTCAGTGGCGTGAACGGTTTATAAACTATCTTGAAGAGCAAACGGATGGTGAAGCAATGATTAAATCTATTCAGAATGGTGATCACCCATTGCCTATTATTGCTCAAGTGTCACTTGCCGGAACCGCACCAAATGCACCTCCTACTCTTAAAGATCCTAAATTTTGGACTGCTGAAGAGAAAAAGAATCGAAAGATTGATCATCTTGCAAGATCTCTTTTGATTCAAGGGCTTCCAAATGACATTTATTCTCCCATTGATAGCAACGATACTGCTAAAGATTTATGGGATGCTCTTGAAAGGCAGATGCGTGGTTCTGAGTATGGTGAACAAGATAGGAAAGCTGCAATTTTATATGAGTATGAGACTTTCAAAGCTACTGAAGGAGAACAATTTCTTTTTACTTATCTTCGTTACTTACAAGTGATTAATGATTTGAAAAAGTGTGGTTATAAGAAAGATAATTGTGAGTTGAATTACAAGTTCTTGAACAATTTGCAACCAGAATGGAAACAGTATGGTACACTGATGAGGCAAACCAAGAACTTAACGGATATCAATATTGATGCTCTTTAGAACATTCTGAAGCAAAACCAAGGTGATGTGAATGATGTTATGGGATATAAGAAGAAAGCTATTATGGTTACTTCAGATCCATTAGCGTTGGTTGTTGAGAAAACAAAAGTAAGAAAACACAAAGAGAAAGTTGTAGTTCAATCTGAATCTGAAGGAAGTGATGATGAAGATATCAATGATTTAAAAAAGATTACCGCGTTGTTAACAAAAGCTTTTAATTGAAAGAAGTATTATGCTAAGCCAACAAACAACAATTTAAGAACTTCTTCAGCTTCTTCTTCAGTAAACAAGAAACCAGAGTACGTGAAATCAAAAGAAAAGAAAGAGGATAAGAAAGCTGATAAGAAGAAAAGGGATATGAGTAAAGTTAAGTGCTATAATTGCATGAAGGAAGGACATTTTTCCAAAGACTACAAGAAATCAAAGGTCAAAGACTACAACTACTACAAGACAAAGATGTTGCTAGCTAAGAAAGATAATGATGAATAAGTGCTTCTTGCTGAGGACCAAGCTTGGATGGAGTCCAGTAGTGATTCAGATCAAGAGATCAATGCAAATATGGTCTTCATGGCTAAAATGGAAAAGGTTCTTTCAGATTCAGAGGAAAGTTCATCATCTGCAGAAGAAACCATTGCTGAGATTGTCCAGATTTGTCTTTGGATCATCGATTCGGGATGTTCAAAGCATATGACGGGTAATCGTGCTCTTTTGACAAACTTTGTGGAAAAGTTTCTTGGAACGGTTCGCTTTGGCAATAATGATTTTGAGGTGATTGATGCAATATTTTTTTTGGTTGTTTGTTGTGTTTCCTTATTTATAACAGTGGCTTAACCGTTTCATTACAAACTTTGTTTTGTAATTTTTTTTAAAGTGTTCGTAAAAAACGTGATACCATAAAACTGTTTTGTAATTTTTGTTACCATTTTCCTAACCAGCCCATTAACGCTTATACTTAAGCCCATAAAACGTGACAAAAGTTTAGCTATTTCTTATATTTTTACTGTTTTATCTCGTTTCTTCTTTCTTCACGCAAAAAACCTTCTTTTCGTAGCTTATTTATGTGGTGTCAATTGCTTATTAACAAGCTTTTTAGTTGGCTTATTTGGTTTTTTTAGAGCTTATTCTTAAGTTTTTCTTGAGTTGGCTTATTATCTTGTGGTCCAAGCAACAAGACAAAGAAACATAGATCCAGTTTTTAAGCTTCAAGGATGTTTTGTTTGTTTGGCTAAAAGACAAGACGTATTTTTTTTGTTGGTATTGGGCGAACAATACAACATAACAGGTGATCTATACCACATCATGGGCGATCTATACGTTCCTTTTATTTAGGCGATTCATATGTAACAAGTGGAAACGAGGGCGATTTATACATTCAAACAAGAGGCAAATAATACATTTCACGTGTAGGAGATCTATACGTTTTAAACATTTTGGGTGAAGTATATCATCTGTAAAACAGACGATCTATACCATTGCTAACGTGGGCGATTTATACATGTGACTAGGGCGATTTATACAACACGAAAAACAACTAAACGAGTTATACTAAAGCATATTAAGAACAACGTGCTCATTCGTGTTGTTTCGGTTTTTCGGATTCGAGTATCGGTTGATCGCGGGTCATATAACCTATACCATTGTGATCGTGATACTTTTTCGATCATCGTGGTATATTTATTTTTGGTCGACGATAACCACACGTGTCCGCGAGATGATTACAACATTCGTTTAATGTTTTAAACATTTCAACGAAGAAGACAACAGTCAAGGAGGGAAAACATTTTGTTTATTGGGAGAATTACATACATCCCTACTACAAGGCTATTAATTACATATTTCCCCACTCAAACTTTTTAATTACAAATATACCCATTTTAATACACTTAATTCTCATATATACCCATTTTATCTATTTTAATGTAAAGATTCTTAGCACATAACCATTATATCCCTTTCTTATTCATGTGCAACAAAATTATAACTTTATAACAATAGTTGGGATGTTTCCTCCCTATCCCATTTACGTTTTACAAGAAAAATTACAAATATCCTTTTTATGAGATTATAAAAGTTGGCAACCATGGCCCGTGAGAAGGTATTCATTCATTTTCATTAAAAAATTGTAATTGTAGAATTTAACTATATATGTTTGTTTTACGAGGTCATATGTGTGAATTAACTTTGTAAAAAGATTTCTTGAACATGGATAGAAAAAAGATATAATGGTTATGTGCTAAGAATATTTACATTAAAATAGATAAAATGGGTATATATGAGAATTAAGTGTATTAGAATGGATATATTTGTAATTAAAAAGTTTGAGTGGGGAAATATGTAATTAGTAGCCTTGTAGTGGGGATGTATGTAATTCTCCCTTGTTTATTAATCAAAATTCATAATTGGTAAAAATAGCCCCTGGACCTTAAAACCAATTCACATTCCATCCTTTGGTTGTGTATTAACCCTCTTTGTTAACATACTTTTTCACCGTTAGTCCTTCACTCTTATAAAACAGCCCGTTAGTCCTCAAAAGTGAATCGTGATTGCACCGTTTGTCCTCAATTGAGTTTTGATCAACCGTTTCTTATTTAAAGTTCAAAGTTTGTGCACCGTTCGCCGTTTTAAGCTCATTAATCGTTACAAAAGCTCACGTACTTTAATTTCAACAACGATTTCAACAACAAATAATTATTGTTTCACGGTTTCTTCTTGATTTTGTAAAATCCCGCAAAAGATTCCATTTCTTTTCTCGATTTAAATCATAGATTTGTAAAATCCCGTGAACGTTGATTAATTTCAATCCATAACAACAATCACTTTACCTACTTAAGATCCTACAAATCATTTTCACTTCACAATTCACGTTACATTGGAAACGAAAGATACTTTATCTTCGTGTTCGGATTCAGAGGAACAAGAGATACAACAACTGCAAAAGCAAGCAAAGATTTTAAAAGAAAACTCCTTGAACAAATTGAATGCACTCAAAACAACAACTCAACATCTCTCAAGTTCCAACAACTTAATGTACTATACGTTTAGAGATGCTTTTCACCGACTCTTTGAGGCAGACGAAAGAACTTTCAGGTCTGTGTTATCTCGAAACATATAGAATTTAGAAAGGCAACTCAACAAAGAAACACTTCACGAGAAGGATTCCAATTTTGATCTACGTGTGATCAAAGTGCAGTTTGCCAAGTTCATACATTCAAAAGTGTTAGAGCCTTCCAATTAAAATTCATATGATCTGGAAACCAGACGAGACTTCAAAGAGTACACTCACATGGAAGCTCAAACATTCAAAGAAACAATCATTCAAAACATGAACTCCATTGAGCAATGTATTGTTGAAAGAGCAAATCATGAATAAGAGCTTCAGAATGGGTTGAAAAGGTTGAATGAAAGAAAGTTGCAGATTCAAGAGTGCAAGGTTCAAGAAGTTTAAGCATCGGATGCTAGTTCGGGAGACAAAGATTGCAGTAGGATTGTATCAAACAAAGGGAATGATCAATAGAGAATCAAAGATGCACATCTAGAGATGAAAGCAGCAGGTCAAGGAATGAATGCAATGACAAAATCACTTCTGGGGATGATACGGATATCAGACCTTCCTATGATACAGAACAAATGCTTGAGGTACCATATACTGCTGAATATAATGTGTTTGTTGTTGACACACAACATTCTAAGCAATCTGAATCCATTATTAACACATGTGTAGTGGAAAAGGTTGATAGTAATGTCATTCCTGATTCACCGGATATGTGTGATAATGATATTCAGAATGACCAAAATGCTGTAGAATGTGAAGATGAGCGTGTTGCGCTTGCTAATTTAATTGCAAATTTAAAACTTGATATCGATGAAAATAAAAAGATTCAAAACCAATTAAAGAAAGCAAACGCATCACTGACTCAAGAATTGACTGAGTGCAAATCTATTCTTGCTGAAACTAGTAGAACTCTGGGGGAGTCTAATAGTGTTAGGGATAGTTGTCTAGTTGCACTTCAAAACAAACAGACTGAGTTTGAGAGGTACAAGGCCTTTAATGACCGTACAGTTGATTATGACAAACTTGAACGTAAGTTAAATGAAACTCTAGGACTACTAGCTCAAAAAGAGATTGACATCAAAGAAGGTTTAAAACTTAAAGCCTATGAAATTTCAGTTGTCAAAGAGAAACACGATGAGTTAGTCAAACAGAGTCTTTTAACAAAGTCACATTACGAAGGTCTTGTCAAAGAGAAAACAAAGGTAATAACGGATTTGAAACTTAAGGAAGAAAAAGACATTGACAAAATGATTTCAATGGAAAACCAATTAAAGTTTTTGAATGAAATTGTTTACAAAAGAAGTCAATCAATCCAAACCATTCATATGTTAGCACCCAAATGCCCAACATTTAATGGAAGACCTACCTTTGCTAATCCAATGTACCTCAAAAAGGCTCAATATGAGAAACCATGTTTGTATGAGATCCCACATGACCAATCTGATCCTGCAAACAGACTCGTCCCCGATAGGAAAGAGACACTGACTCTTGAAAGAGAGAGTCGATCAAAATTGAATAAAGACTTAGTGAAACCCTATGATTACACAAAGTTAAATAGTCTTTATGAAATTTTTAAGCCCCCGACCCAGGAATATCAAATACAGTTGGCTCACGCAAATGAAGTAAGGAAGAAAATGTGGAGAAAATCTTTTGTGAAAACAAAACCAAATATTTTCAAAAACATCGATTTCTTACCTGTTTCCAAGTCAATAAGCAAAAGTAGACAAGCATATAATGTCATGACGAATAACATAAATCATTTAAGAGAACTTGTCGATCAAGCTTGGGTGAAACATTCAAAAGACAATTATCGTGCACCAACTGCTCTTGACATGGAAGTGCTAATAAAAACATGTTTGATGCCTCTTGCCCTTAAGACTCATAATGATAGTCTCGCATTTGTTCATGAACTTAAAAAAGAAATGCATGCTGATTTAAAGTACGTTGAATCCCTTGAAAAAAGAAATTGATGAACTTGAATCTGATAAAGCAAAATTTTCAAACATGTATGATATGCTCTTGCAAGAATGTGTGTCTAATGATGTTATGTGTTCCTATTTGCATTCGTTATCTGATTTAGATGCTCATGCTAAATTGTAATGCTTATATGATCATAAAGTGAAAGAATGTGAATGTCTTGCACAAAAGCTTTCGAAACAAACTGAATCTGTTAGTAAAAAAGTTTATACTGAGCTTTTACGAAGTTTTGCTAAATTAGAAAAACACTTGATTTCTCTTGAACTGGCTTTACAACAATGTCAAGAACAAATGAAAAATGACACAGTTTGCAAAGAAAAAGCGTCAAATATATTTCTGAAAGAGCGTGAACAATATTTTGAAATACAAGATTTGAAAGCTCAATTGCAAGACAAGGACATTGCTATAAGTGAGTTAAAAAAACTCATTGAGAAGAACAAAGGAAATGGTGTGGATACTAATTTTGAAAAACAATTAATCTTGGGGAAACCGCCTTTGCAACCAATCAGAATTCAACCAGTGGTAAGACAACCAACTGCGTATAAATCTGAATGATCCCAATTGCCAAGACATCAGTTTGCCTCCCAAGTTGGTGTATCGCATAATTTGACAAAACCAGTCACTCCACATTCTTGGCCTCAAGTTTGGAAATC
>BQNB010129909.1:0-19033 GCA_026074375.1 Tanacetum coccineum | reverse complement strand
ATCACATGCCCTAGTTCACCCAAACCTAGTGGGAAGTTAGTTGTTGTCACACCAATGAACAAGGACTAAATAGTTAGATTAGTCGAACACCACATAGCTTCAAGAAGAATACCCCAGCAGACCACTCTATGAAAGTTAAATCAAGTTTAAATAGGATGAATTCTATTTCTAAACCTATTAGTAATGCTCTTGTTAAGCATTCTGTGAGAAATGCTAAGTTTGAATCTATTTGTGCTATTTGTAACAAATGTTTGTTTGATGCTAATCATGATATGTGTGTAGAAAACTATTATAACAACCCACAATTTTTCCCTATGTAATTATCCATCTATTAAATTAGATGCAATTTTCCTCAGTATAATTTCCATCTATTAAATTAGATACAACCATTTTCATGGAAAGATTTTTCCATCCATAATGTAACGTAACTTACATTACAAAAGTAAACGAGCTCACGCAACCTACTAATGCCAATTCCATCAACGTTTATGTCAAGTAAACATTCTAATATGTCAACCAATATGTTTTAAACTCCATTTTTACCATACGTTATCTATTTAACGTACTATTTATAACGTTTATTATAAAACAGACTTTAAACGTTAACGTTTATAACAAAACCCTAATTATATGTAATGTTTACATACAAAATAAATGTTCAAGCTTTCAAGGCATGTGTACAAGTGTACAATGCATAATATTTAAATTATATTTCCCTCCAAAACCCTAGTACAACTCCTTTAAGCTCAATGTATAACCCGTTTATGCAAGAATTCAAATAAGCCCATTTTCCCTCCATTTTTCTAAGGCATTTCGTACCACTTCTTAAGCACAAGTTACAAGTCTCCTAAGCACCACATTTAAACATTTCTTTCCCTCCATTTCACTCCACACAATCGGCTAAACCTAAAACCCTAACCCGAAACCCTAATGACCCCGATACTACTTAACTAGTTTCGAACCAAACCAAGACCAAGCAAGCACCCTTCTCCATGATTCACCACCATGCCTACTACCTTGCTAAGCACCTCCATCACCTCCTTGTCACCACCTAGCCAACTTGCACACCAAGAAAACCCCCTTGTCACCTCTTATGATAACCGAACCCCTCTCCACCTCCATACACCTTTCAAAGCTATTACTAGCTTCCATTAGTCATCCTAGCTATCCCTTGGCCATCACTCCTAGCTCACCTTGGTCATTACTCCTCACAACTTGGGCACTACTCTTTCCTTTAGCCTATATATAGCCGAAACACACACACTTTCACAAACACACAATTTTATCAAACACTACCTCAAAATCATGTTCTAATCAAGCTAAGGAAAAGAAAAGAAGAAAGGTAGGATAGTAAAAGCCAAGGTTTAAGAAGAAAGAGGAGTTCTTGATACATCTTTAAGTTTTCAACCTATATCAAGCCATTTTCGACCCATTCGAGCTCTTGTAAGTTCTACAACTCGTTCAATAAGCTCTTGATAAGTTTTAGATCCTTTATAAGCTCTTATACACTTTTATGATCGCATGGAATAAGCCCTTAAACTTCAAACCTACATGTTTGGTTTTCCTAAACCAAACGCGCCCTTAAAACCCTAAAAGCTCTTTTCGTAAACCTAATAATCTATAAGCCATAAGCTGTTGTAATAAGCTATTTCTATAAGCTCACTTATCACTTTTATAATCATTAAAACTAATCCTAAAAGCCCTAATGTTGTGAATAAATCTTCACAAGTTAGTACTTCTAGTTCAAGAACTTAATACTGCTCAAGATATAACTAACAGTACTAACTAGGTTAGTACTGCCAGAAGAAAAGTTACTACTACCAGTACTGAACTTAATACTGCTAGAAGACTTAGTACTGCTGCATAAAGATTACAACTGCCAGAAGATCAAAGACGTGTGAACTGATATGTATGAACTTATTATATATATCTTATATATAGTTAGAAGATATGTAGATATCTTATAAAAGTTTAGAGGATTTGTATCTTGTAAAGGACTCCTTAGTGTATAAAAGGAGATCCTAGGTTATGGTTGTAACCACATCACAATAGACACATTCATAGCTTCAAGGTTGTAAAACCTAGTACTAGACAGAGTACTCGTATTATTCATCATAATAATATTGAAGCTTTTTGGTTATATTTATTATTCATTCTACTGCATCACAGTTACTCATTGATATTCTTCTAAATACTAAAGAGTAGATTTCGCATACTTTTAGTATCAACAAAGTTTCTAAGCATAGTTGTCTTGAATATATTCAATACAACTAACCCTTTTACAAGGTTTGCAAGATCTAGTTGAGATCAACAAGTGGTATCAAAGCCTTGTGTTCTAAAACTTTGATCTAGAAGAAACAAACAAGAACTCTTTATTCATTTAAAAGAGATGGATCTTGAAACTACACAAACCAATGCTGCTATAAAACTGCTACTTCTCAAGCAAGATGAATATGAGATGTGGAGAATCAGATTAGAGCAATACTTTTAAATTCAAGACTATGCTCTATAGGATGTCATAGAGAATGGCAACTCTTTCAAACCAACAACACGAACAATGGCAAATGCTGATGGTACTTCTACTTCATTGATACCAGGTCCTATTACTACTAAAGAGAAGGCCTAAAAGAAAAATGATGTAAAAGCAAGAAGTATGTTGCTGATGGCACTTCCCAATGAACATCAATTTACTTTTAATCAATACAAGGATGCCAAGACTTTGTTTGCTGCCATACAAACAAGATTTGGTGGCAATGATGCCAGAAAGAAGACTCAAAAGAAACTTCTGAAGCAGATGTATGAAAATTTCAATGCTCTAAGCACAGAGTCACTTGACTCTATCTTTAATAGGCTTCAGAAAACTGTAAGCCAGTTGGCCATCTTGGGTGAAAACATCTCTCAAGAAGATCTCAATTTAAAGTTCTTAAGAAGTCTACCTTCTGAATGGAACCCTCATGTTGTGGTCTGGAGGAACAAACCAGATCTTGACTCAATGAGCTTTGATTATCTCTACAACAATTTCAAGATTATTGAACAAGAGGTCAAAAGAACTGGTGCATCAAGCTCAAACTCAAGCTCTCAGAATATGTCTTTTGTTTCAACTCCTAGCAGTACAAATGATGTTAATACTGCTAATGTTCAAGTTAGTACTGCTAGCTCTTCAGTTAGTACTGATAGTACTCAAGATAGTACTGCTAGCCTCAGTGATGCCACAATCTATACTTTTCTAGCCAATCAACCAAATGGGTCTCAACTTGTTCATGAAGACCTATAACAAATCCATGAAGATGATCTTAAAAAAATGGATTTGAAGTGGCAATTGGCATTACTGAGTATGAGAGCAAGAAAGTATTACCAGAGAACTGGGAAGAAGATCACTATCAATGGAAGTGATACTGCTGGATATGACAAGTCCAAAGTAGAATGTTTTAACTGTCATAAGATGGGACATTTTGCAAGGGAATGCAGAGGTCCTAGAAACCAAGAAAGCAGGCCTAGGAATCAAGACAGTTCAAGAAGAACTGTGAATCTAGAAGACACTTCTTCCAAAGCTATGGTGGCTATTGATGGAGCTCGCTTTGACTGGAGCTTTATGGCAGAAGAGGAAGTTACTATAAACATGACACTTATGGCTTTCTCAGACTCTGAGGTATACAATGACAAAACTTGCCCTAACACTTGTCTTAAAAGCTCTGAAGCTCTTAAAACTGAACTTGATAATTTAAGAGTAGAATTTAATAAATCTGAGTTTAATCTAGCTACCTATAAAAGAGGTTTATCATCTGTTGAAGAACAACTTGTCTTTTACAAGAAGAATGAGGTTATGTTTTGTGACCAAATTGCTGTTCTAAAAAGAGATGCCTTATTTAAAGACTCGGAAATCAATACTCTTAAAATTGAGATAGGGAAGCTTAAGAATGAAAAAGAAAGCAATCAGATTAAAATTAACAAATTTGAAAATGCTTCTAAGAGCTTAGATAAATTAATAGGGAGTCAAATATCAGACAACAGTAGAAAAGGTGTGGGCTATAATGTTGTTCCACCCCCACCTACAGGCTTATTTGCGCCCTTAATTATTGATTTGTCCTACTCTGGTCTTGAGGAGTTCCAACAGCCTGAGTTTCAAGGCTATGGACCTAAGGCTAGTAAGAGTGTCTGTGTAGGTACCTCAAATGAGGTTAAGACAACTCCTGCTACCCCATTGGTTGAGGAGTTGGTGTCAGAGAAAGAAAAGCACACTATTTTTCCTACTAAAATAGAATTTGTTAAACAACAAGATAAAACAGCTAGGAAACCAGTTAAGTATGCAAAGATGTACAGATCACAAAAACCTAGGGGAAATCAAAGAAACTGGAATAATCTTAAATCCCAACAGCTAGGTAGTGATTTTGTGATGTACAATAAAGCATGTTTTGTTTGTGGGAGTTTTGATCATGTGCAGGCTCATTGTAAATACCATCAAAGGGAAGGGATGTTATATAGGAATAATTATAACATGGTGAACTACAACTATACTTCCAATATAACTCACCCTAATACTCAAAGGAACATGGTTCCAAGAGCAGTTTTAATGAAAACTGGCCCAAAACCATTTAATATTGCCAAGACAGTTAATACTGCTCATCCCAAATCTATAGTTTATAGTGCTAAACCAATGTCATGTTTTTCAAAATCAGCACAATCAACTGTAAAAAGGCCCTATCAATCAAAAACAGTATCAACTAACAAAAATTTTACCTAAAAAGTTAATACTGCCAAGGCAAAAGCAGTTAATATTGCTAGGCCAAAAGCAGTTAATATTGCTAGGCCAAATTCTACAGTTGTTAATACTGTTAGGGCTAATTAGGCAAATGCTTTTAAGGCCTCAGCATGTTGGGTTTGTAAACCTACCAAACTTGATAGTGCATCAATCACTTTGAAGAAACATAATTATATTGATGCACGAGGCAGATCCAAGTCAGTAATGGCTTGGGTCCCCCAAGGAAACTAAATTCCTTATTTATATGTGCAGGGCAATCCACCAACTGATGATCAAGGCTATGTGGACAATGGATGCTCTAGGCACATGACAGGCAACATTTCTTATCTCTCAGATTTCTAAGAGTCTGATGGAGGATATGTTACCTTTGGTAGAGGAATCAGAGGAGGAAAGATCACTGGTAAAGGTACTCTCAAAATGTGTAAGCTTGATTTTCAAAATGTGTTTTTGTCAAGGAGTTACAATTTAACCTGTTTAGTGTCTCACAGATGTATGACAAAAAGAATTGTGTTCTTTTTACTGACACTGCATGTTTTGTTCTATCTCCTGATTTTAAGTTACCTGATGAAAGTCAGATTTTACTTAAAATTCCTAGAAAGAACAATATGTACAGTGTTGATATGAAAAACATTGTTCCTAAAGAGAGTTTAACTTGTCTTGTTGCAAAGGCAACTCTTGATGAATCAATGATATGGCATAGGAGGCATGTCATGTAAACGTTAAAACTGTTAAGTCATCGTTAATTCTGTCAAAAAGAAAATACTTTAGATTGTGTATTTTTTTTTACTAACATTTGCAGGATAAGCAAATTGAGTACCTGATGTTGAATGCTTCACCTCTGAAGTATTGTTTGAGGGGAGGCTACTTATGTCAATATGCAGTCAAGCATAGATGAAAGGATATGTAATCAAAAGTGGTTTAAAAAGAATAAAAAACATCTAAGCATGTCAAAAGAGGTTAGGACACCAAGATACCTCAGTCTAGTGGTCCCCCTGTAAAGGTTGGTGATGAGGCTGTCCATAAGGAGTTGGGTGACAAAATGGAAAGGGCTGCCACTACTACTTCTAGCTTAGAAGCAAAGCAGGACAGTGGTAACATCAATAGGAACCAATCCATGGCAACACTTAATGATCCAAATCCTTAGGGAACTGGTTCATGTAGTGGTCTTAGGTGCCAAGATACCATATTGGGGGTGTAGATGCTCAAACTAGGTTTGAGACTACATCTAAACAGTCCAATGATCCACCTCTCTCAAGAGTTAACACACTTGGAAGTGGGGAGGACAACATGAAACTAATGGAATTGATGGCACATTGTACAACACTGTCTGAATTGGTGAGAAAAAGAATAGAGAGATTTAGTGAGCTGAAAAACAGACAGAGAGTTGTGTGATAAAAACAGAAAGAGTGAATTGGTGAGCAAAAAGAATTGAGAGATAATGTGATAAAAACAGAAAGAGAGATTGTGAGAGTCAAAATTGGTGATGGAAAAGCTTTTTGGACGAAATTGAAGTTAAAACTGGTCTCTCCATGTTTTAGTACTGCTGGGCTTAGAGTTAGTACTGCTAGGCTAATTTTAGTACTGCTGGGTGACCGTTAGTACTGTTTGAGCCATAACAGAATTTCCTTCTCTAAATATAGCCGTTGCGAAATTTCCGCCAACTACTTCGTCTATAGGTTTGACTAATTGGAGAATTCATGATCTTTCTATAAACATAAGATTTCTTCAAGATAAGTACAAATCTTATTCAGTCGGTGAAATTTTAAAACCTTAAAAACTCTCTCTTATCTCAATTACCTCTACCAAACACTCATACTCTCTCCCACGACCATATCCCAGAACCTTAATTCACTTTCTATTCATCAAATGGCGAGTTTGGAATTTTGCGACAAGCACAACATGGTTGCCTACTTAGAGAAGTCAGAAGGAAGTGAGGGGTTTCATCAAATCATTGATTTTCTAACTGCAAGTCACATCAAGAATGCCCTCACTGAATGCCCAACCCTTTATGCTTCTCCTATAGAACAATTTTGGCAAACTGCTGCTTTGAGCACAACTGAGGATGGAGTCAGGGGAATCACTGCTACCATAGATAGGAAGGTCAAGGTATTTGTTTCTGAGGCCTCCATTAGAAGACATCTCAAGCTTGAAGATTCTGATGGTATTAGCTCTCTCCCTACTGCAGAAATTTTTGAGCAACTGGCTCTCATGGGGTATGAATGTATGAACTCCACAACTTTCATATAATTTCTAGCTAATTAGAGTCCAATCCTGCTGATTACTCCAAATTTCATCCTCTGCATTTGGTTCAAACATTACCTTAAGATCTCCCCAAAGCCGCAAATTATAACCTTCTAAAGTAGTGTCTTCAAACCTTTTTATCACCAATCTGTGCAAATCTACCAAATCTTGTCTATTAAATTTCCTGAGCATACTGGATAATGATTTCTGATAACTAGTATTCCCATCTGCTCTAATTATCTTATAAACATGTAGATCTTCCATATCAACATTCCTTAAGTTCCGAGATTCCCAATCAACTATAGGGTATTTAGCAGACAAAATCTTTGGATCCACAGTCTCTTCTTCATATGAAACAACTGTTAACCACATTCTTAATTCTTCCTTTTAATGCTCGTAGTCTGCAACTATTTCTTCATCAATCTTTGCTGATTCTTGTTCCTCTGCAACATCCTCTAGCTTTTGCTTTTTATCACTTTCTTCACTATTCTTTTCACCTGCTCTTTTTCTGGCAAGTGTTTTCTTTCTACTTCCCTCAGTTGGCTTGCTACTGCTATCAACCTTCTTTTCACTGTCTTTAATTGTTTTTGTATCCATTGGCTGGAAGTCATCAATCCACCTCTTCTCTTTTTCATACAATATCTGAATTTCCTCATAAGTCTTGTTCTTTAGTTGTTGATGAGTGTACTTACCCATATGCTCGAGGTAAGTAATCATCCTGTTCCTGACTTGAGTTTTTGTAGGTGGTTTGTTTCTTATTGCCTCTGCTCTTGTTGCTGCCAATTGTTTCTTTCTTTGATCAAAAGATTTCTGTCTAAAACAATCTTGCCCATTCTCAATTGTTTAACTTTTTCTTGCTATTCATGTGTTAGTCTTACAGCCAGTTCGTGAATCAGCATTCTATTCTGGCTTGAAGTTCATCAAAACTCACTTTTGGCTAAGCAGCATTAGTGATCATATTCTTGCCTTGTATATCCTGTTGTGCTCTTTCCAACTCTGCTAATTCTTTCCTCATGATGTCCTTTAAGCTAACTCTGCATCTGTTGAAACTTGCAAAATCACCTTGATCTATCATCTGTTTTTTCACAGCGTTATTCTTCAACCGTACACCTTTAACCTTTGTCTTTGGTTCAATGGTTGGAAGAGTTGGAGTGTAGTAATTGAATCTGACAGGTCTAGACAATTCTAGAAGTGTCTTCTACATCTGTAATAGCACTTCTTTCTCGTAGCTTTATTTTGTTCCTTCATCTTTATCAATGTCTGAGCCATTGCTATAGTGACATCCTCATTATCAAAGAATGTTGTTGTGGTAAGAGGAGTCCTTGGTTCAGCAGTACTAATAGTTACACCAGCAGTACTAACTGGTGCACTAACAGTACTAACTCCAGTTGCAGCAGCATTAACTGTCTCCTCTTCAACATTTTTAATACAATCATCAAGCTTTTCAAAATCCTTATCTTTAAACATTGGCTTTAAATTTTCACTTTACCTCCCCCGTTTGGATGCATCCTCCTTATCCAAACCATCATCAGAAGAAGTCTCAACTTGTTTGTATTTCCTCCTTATTGGGTGTGAGATGCTTGACTTCCTTTTTCTTTCCAATTTCTTGACTCTACTCTTTAGGTTGAGGATCTCCACAGCTTGAGCATCCTTTTCTTTCTCCAAGTCAAGCACCTGTTTTGACAGTTTTGTACACAGAGTAATCAATTCATCTAGTTTCATTCTACCCTCATCACTTCCAGGTGTGTAACCTCCTGGGAGAGGTGAATCATGGGGGTGTAGATGGTATATTATCCGTCAATTCAAATGTGTGTTCCATCCTGCCCTCCCCACTTCCAGATGTGTGACCTTTTAAGAGAGGTGGTTCATTGGGCTATGCAAGTACTCTTTCAGACTTAGTCTGAGCAGGAGTACCCCCATGGTTTCTTGGCGCCTAGGACTGCCACCTGTATCCATTCCCTGAGGAATGTCAACATTAGGCATTGCCGTGGTCTGGGTCCTAATTATGTTATCACTGTTTCCCGGTGATGCGCATCTAAGCGAGCAAACAGTATTGATAGACCTTTCGACACTGTCACCTTCCTATGGACAAGCCCATCTGCTCACATGGGTCTAGAGGCATACAGTTTGAGGTAGTCTTAGTGTCTTTTTGGTTCTCTACATTTTGAGTCTTTCGTTTTCTTGATAAGTAGTTGGAAATGGGATATTTGATCAATGTGAGCTTTATGAAAAACCAATTTGTGATATTGCAGTTGTATGCTTTAGTTTGGGGTGCTGCAGTGGGATGTTTCCAAAATGTAGTGATTGCCAATAGAGGTTCTGAGACATTTGGTTTGTGGATAGAGGGTGTGGGTTGGGGTTCAGTGTGTACTGCTAAACCTTCACCCTCAGGTGCTTGGTTTTGCACCAATATAGAGGCAAAAAGTGGAGTAATGTTTCCTGAAAATGACACTTTTACTTGCCATATTTACGAGAACCTTTTTAGTATGGATGGTTGATTTTCTTAGGTGTCACATATGTATCATTAAAAGGTTCTGGTAAATCTTTAAGCTGATTATTCAAAAAGAGTTTTAAAAACCTTGGATACATTAAAAACTTCTTTGAATCCAAGTTCCTTAACATACCATCAAAAATTAATTTAGAAAAATTAAATTTTTGACCCTTTGCCAAACATATAACTGCCGAAGCTAAATTAGTTGAAAACTCATTCCAAGCAGTGATTTTGAACTTTTGAATGAAGGTTGGTATGTATTAGGAATTTCATTGTAGTAGAATGAACTTTTTTGAAAAAAGTAAGTTTGGTGAAAGCTTGTTTCATATCCCATCAATGCAAGGTTTTCAAAAATTTCATCATTTGTGAGGCAAGTTACACCATCCTCATCATTAAAGAGAAGATCACTTCTCACTGATGATTCTGATATAACCACAGCCTTGCCATCAACAATAGCATGTATTTGCTTCACAGAATTGATTATTTTGGAAGTAGCAATGTTCCAAACTATTCAATATAAGAAGCATAAATAGTAGGACTTACAGTGAGAGCATAGTTGATTGAACATGTAGAGAGGAAGTCTACTACTGATGAAACTCTGCATTTTCTTCACTTTTTCCAACAAAACAAAGCTACATATTGTGTTGATCAACAAATTTCAAATTCAGCACCATTTAGTGAGAGATTGATGAAAAAGATTTGGTTTAAGATATTTGATGAGAGTATGAGGGTTTGTATAGTTATTTGAGTTATTATAAGAGCTCATAGGGTTTGATTGACCGATTAATAAGCTTGAATCTTTAGAGGAAGAAATCTTATAAGGAGAAATATTCATGATTATCCAAAATCATTAGACACCTTTGTGCAAGTTGTTGGCGGAAATATCTCAACGATTATAATTAATTAATGAAAATCTGTTATGCCTCTAACAGTAGTAACGGTAACAAGCAGCACTAAGTTAGGCTAGCAGTACTAAGTTTGTGCTAGCAGTACAAACTTTCGTACTTATAGTTTTATGCAAACTACCAGCCATCAATGGATTTGAGAATTCTTTACCAATTGCCGTTTGCCCTGAAATAGTCAATTCTTTCTTGACTATTAGACATGGTAAATTGATGACCGTTTGTTATGTGGTGTAAACCAATCATGTGAAACATCAGCAGTATTAACAAGTCTACCAGCATTCTCACCAAAATCAGCATAAACCATCATTAATCAAATATCCTTGAAGCTACTAAACCTGAAAATATTTGTTCCAACATTAGAGAAACACAAACCAAAAACATCTTGCATATACTCATTATAACTGACTGTATTAACATTTAAGCTTAGCGAGTACTAAGTATCAGTTACCAGTATTATCATTTTCATCACTTGGCAGCTCTTGCACTCCATTCTAAGTATCCTTGAGATATCAGATTAAGCTTCAAATTCATCTAAAAAGCATCTCCAAACCATGTCAAGCATCAATCCACCCATGACAACTAGGCAGTACTAACCAAGCCTAGCAGTATAAACTTTTTGTACCAGCAGTATAAAGTTTCTTCAAATAGAGAAAGCTAAGCCCAGCAGTATTAAGTAACTGATCATCATTTTACCTTCCAACTTCAATCCAAATAGCACTTGTGTATAATCCGCTGAACTTATACACCATTAACCTCCCCTGATATCATGCAGCTACAGATTAAGCATACAAAAAATGCTTGCCACCATAAAATAAAATCTACTCACATCAAAAGCATTCGTGATCAAATCACTACTTAATTATCAGTATATCTGACCAACCTATCAATCTCTTCTCCATAGGAGTCTCTAATGAAAATTATGCGAATCTCTATATGCTTTTTTTAGGAATGGTAGACAGGATTCATTGCCCACACAAAAAGCACTCAGCATTGTCAACATGAATCTTTGTCTGCATAAAATTGTATCCATAATCTAACATCTGATTTTGGAGTCCAACAGCACTTAACTTGACCACAGTAGTGAGAAGTAGCAATATATTCATCTTTATTAGTTGAATTAGCCACCACAGTCTGCTTTTTACATTTCCAAGAGATTAACCTTGAACCAAGAAATTGACAACCTCCTGTTGTGGATATCCTGTCCAAACTGACACCTGCATAGTCACTATCTGAAAAAGCTACCAATATAAAAGGAGAGTCCTTAGGATACCAAAGGCCCAAGTTAGGTTGACCTTTTAGGTATATGAAGATCATTTTTACTGCATTCAAGTAGGAAACTTTTAGTTGAACTTGAAATATTGAGCATGCACAAACTGAGAACATAATATCTGGTCTAGAGAATGTAAGGTACATCAATGACCCAATCATTGACCTGTATAAATGGACATCAACAGCCTTACCATCTTTATCTTTTGTTAAAGACTTGTTCATTTCCATAAGAGTAATGGCTGTCCTTATACTAGAAAAACCAAGTTTCTTCAGGATTTCACCAACATACTTGTCCTGACTAATGAAGATCCCATCCTCTTTCTGCTTGACTTGTAAACCCAAGAAGAAAGTAAACTCTCCCATTGAACTCATCTGGAACCTTTTGTGCATTATTTTCTCAAAATCTGTACACAAAGACTTGTTAGTGGAACCAAAGATGATGTCATCTACATATACTTGTACTAGTAGAATATCATCCTTGACTCTTTTTATGAACAAAGTCTTGTAAATTTGACCTCTGTAGAATCCATTGTCCAGCAGATAGGCAGAGAGAGTCTCATACCAAGCTCTAGGAGCTTGGTGTAGACCATATAAGGCTTTCTCCACTTTGTAAAAATTTTCTGGAAATTCTGGATCCATAAAACCTAGAGGTTGGCTTACAGATACCTCCTCTTCAATAGTAACATAGAGAAATGAACTTTTGACATCCATCTGGTACACAAGAAAATTCATGAATGATGCATAGGAAAAAAATAACCTGATTGCTTCAATCCTGGCAACAGGAGCAAAAACCTCATCATAATCAATGCCTTCTTCTTATTTGTATCCTTGTGCTACCATCCTGGCTTTGTTTCTGACCACTATACCCCTTTCATCTTTCTTACTTCTATATACCCACTTTGTACCAATAGCCTTTTTGCCATAAGGTAGGTCAACTAAGGTCCAAACCTTCTGAATCTTAAACTGAAGCAACTCTTCTTGCATTGCTTCAACTCGGCTTTCATCATCAAGGGATTGAGCAATTTTTGTGGGTTCTTGATGAGAGAGGAAACATGAAAATAAGCAGTTCTTGGTGCACTAGCAGCATTAACTCGTGTGATAACAGTATTAAAACTGTTAGTGCTGCTGGCTTTAGTAGCCTTCCCTTGAAGAAGCTCCCTGTTGCAATGTGCTTCAAATTCTTTTCTAACAGCATCTGATTGCTCTGAAGCCTCCTTCTCTTGATCCATCATCTTATCAAGAACATTCTTCAAGGCTTGTTTGAAATCAGCCTCTGCACCCATAACTTGATCAGCAAAAGGAGAATTGTAAGTGTCCAAATCTTCATCATCAAAAGCACTGCCAAAAATGCCAGTATTTTGAACTTTCATCATAACCTCAAATCAGGCAGAGAGGATTCATCTGAAGATCATTGACATTAGAGGAAAGGATCCATCAAGAGAAACAAATGATGGTACCAGCATCCAGTTAAAGTTCATTGGTGCACTGCAGCATTAACTGTGTGCGTAACAGTATTAAAACAGTAATTACGTGTGGTTTTAGTAGTCTTCCCATGAAGAAACCTCCCTATTGCAACCTGGGCTACAAACCTCTTTTCTAACAGCATCTGATTTCTCTGAAGCCTCCTTCTCTTGATCCATCATCTTATCAAGAACATTCTTCAAGGCTTGTTCATTCTCACTTGCTGGTTTTTGTACAGGAGTTTCACCAGCAGCATCATCAGTTTGTTCATTTTTATACGTTTCATCTAAGCTCTTGTAGCTTGAAGAGATAGAAGACCATAATGGAAACACAATATATTATTGAGTAGACACATTCTTTTCTTCAGATTGTCTAGCATCAACACTTTTCTTCAAACCTGTATCACCATTAGCTTCTTGTGGACCTGCATTTTTGTTAGTTTGATTCCCTGCAGTAACTGGTTGATAGTTCATAGAATTTGTTAAAGGAATCCAATCTCAAAAAGCCATTAGTCCTTGTCCCTGCAATATTTGGTTTTTTTCAAGAAAGTTACATGCAGATTCTCTTTAACTTTTCTGGTTGGGAGTTTGAAGAATAAATACCCTAAAAGCTTTGTTATTTACAGAGTATCCTACTAAAAACCCTTCTTCAGCCTTCTCATCAAATTGCCCAAATAGAGATACTAGGGTATTTTAGGATATTGAACAGGACATCCAAAAGGTTCCGCATAAACATTTATGCTTGGTGGTCTGCCAATTATAAGTTCATAGGTTGTCTTGTTATGAGGCTTGGTCACTAAAACCCTATTTAGAACATAACAAGCAGTATTAACTGCTTTAGCCCAAAATACAGTAGGTAGAAGTGAGTCTGCTAGCATAGTCCTAGCTACCTCAATCAGAGTCCTGTTCTTTCTCTTAACAACTCCATTTTGTTGTGGAGTTCTAGCAACACTAAATTCCCTTTTTATCCCTTTTAATCCACAGAATTCATTCATTTCCCTGTTTTTGAATTCTGTCCCATTATCATACCTGATTACTTTAACCTTATGATTTAAATTGGTTTCTATTTCTGGTTATAATCTCTTAAGAATCGCCACTAGTCTCATCCTTAGAGGCTACGAAGAAAACCCAGCTAAACCTGCTAAAGTCATCAGTCACTACCAGACAATATGTCTTATGGTTGATACTCCTAACAAATGTTGGACCAAATAAGTCCATATGCAACATCTGTAAGGGTTGGCTGATAGAGCTCACAAGTTTGGTTTTACAGGAGGCTTTGTGTTGCTTTCCCTTTTGACAAGCAACACAAGTATGGTCATTTCAAAATCTTTAAAGGAAGACCTCTTACAAGGTTTTCCTTCACAAGTTTATTCATTGTATTTAAAATTCACTATGACCGCAGCCTCCGTATAGCCATAAATTAACTCATAAATTGTGGCTCTACAAATAAACAAGTTAAATCTCCAGAAGGAACAACATTCTTTAAATCAAAGTTGTACATTATGTGCTTTGCTGGGAACTCTAAGCAGTACTTGGCTTGCATCAAGTAGCATAAAATCAGGAGACAAAACCAAGACATTCAGTTTTAGTGAAAAGAACACTGTTTTTCTTGTCACACATTTATGAGACATAGAAAAGATTAAAATTTAGTTTCTTTACAAAAAACACATCTTCAAAGTCTAACTCATCTGTTCTTATCTTTCCTTTACCTGTTATTTTACCTCCTTTAGTACCACCACCAAAGGCAACAAAACCTCCATCAATGTCTTGATAGTCAGTAAGGAAGTCTTTGTTCCCTGTCATGTGCCTGAAACATCCACTGTCAAATATTCCTTTGTTCTTCAAAGCTTGTTGTGGATTTCCCTGCACAAAAGTAAGAGAGTCGGTGTCTCTTGGGGACCCAAGCCACTACTGACTTGAGTCTGCCTTGTGGATCTATATAATTTACTCTTTTTGAGACCTATGATCCACTATTGTCTTTGGAGACATTGTTTAAATCAGTCATTTTAGATCTCCAAACACAACCTGCTGAGGCCTTAACAGCAGTGACCCCAGTTCCCTTAACAACACTAACTACTGTTTGCCCAGCAGTATTAACACCATTTACTCTAACAGTATTAACTTTTTCATTTGAAATCCTGGTATTTGGTGCTGTTGATTTATAAAAAGGCCTTCTAATAGGTGAATGAGACTTATGAAAAGCATTTGTTCTTAATTTTGAAACATTCACTCTATTTGTATGGGTAGCAGTATTAACTGGTCTGAACGTACTAGTTGATGATGTTGCTCTTAGAGAGCTATGCTTGGCAGCACTAACTGGTACTCTTCCAAACCTTATTAAGACTGCAGATGGAACAAATTTATTTTGATGATTTATTCTCTAAGCATTGTTCCAAACTGGTCTAATTTCCCTTTGACCAGTATTCTTTCCCATATTTTTTAAAACAGACTTTTTAGCCATTCTCTTTTCATGAAAATCATAGTCTTTTATTAGATGGTTGTAACTGCCACAAACAAAACAAGCTTTCTTTGTAAACCCAAATCCTAATCCCAGTTTTTGAGTCATTTGTCCATTCCAATCTCTTCTATCTACCTTAGGATTTTGAGTGATCATCCTAGGTTTTTTAGCTTGTTTAGGTTTAACAGATTCATTCCTAGCATTAGTAAACTCAATCCTTTTAAAACTAGGTTTGTCTGTTGCTTGCAAATCATTAGATTGAAAAATATCCTCATCATCATCACTAACCCAATCTTCAATGATAACTCCACTAGGCCTAACAGATTCAACTCTAGGCATTTCTACACTAGTATTGCTAGTTTGAGAGGTACTTGTTTCAACTTGAGACACACTAGCACTAGTCTTATTTGCTGTAGGCCTATAAACAGAATCATCCAATCCTGCAAAAGATAGGTCAGCTAGTGGAGGCATGTAGTTCCCAGTTAAAGGAGGAGGAACAACATGATATCCATTATCCTTTTTGAACCTATCATTTGTTTGATTGTCATCTCCATCACTTGAACGACTATCAAACACACTATTAAACAATTCAATACCACTTGAATCATTTTCATTCAATTGATCTCCATATCCTAGACCGGTTTTATCTTTGTAACACCCCCAAAATCAGGTCGCAGCGGAAAGGTAATAATGGGGTGCTACGTCAAAGTACAAAAATCAAGATATAGAAAACGACCTTAAATGGACGTTAAAAATAAGATTCATTCAATGTCATTACAAAAGATCAGAGTTTTCACGTTAGGTCCCATAGTTTTGATAAAAAGACATTAAAATTTTATAAGACAAAAGTTTCATTGAATTTAAGAAATCAGAATCCCTCTACATAATATCCGGCACTGCCCCATCCAACTTCGATGCCTCAACACCTGAGATTAAAACATGCTAAAAACGTCACAAATTGTTGAGTGAATTCATAGGTTATCAGGAAATAAGCATGGACACAAGAATCGAAGTAAATAGTAGACTATGAAACACATTCAATAGTCCAAACATGTATTATTGCCCCTAAGCTCATGACACCGAACCTTAACGTAATTAAATGTAATCAAACCAGTACTCGAGGTTTGTGCCCCTAACACGATACAGATGTTAAAAAACATCCTATCAATTTTCTCAATACAGACTGCCAAATAAAAATACATCCTACGAATTTTCTTCGAATTAAAATGCGTCAATGGCCAACTAGAAAGACAGCCTAGACTGGGATGTCAGTCCCGATAGATCTAATCCATAACAACTAGCGTATAACCCAACAGGTAATTACGGTTTCTATGAAAAAGGGGACTTAAATGGCAATACGGTAACTTAGGCAATAATGTAATCAGGAAATAGCTTACAGTTTTGAAAACACTTGTGTCCAAATAAATCAAGCATGTAATCTCCCCTGTATTTAATAAAGCAAGTAGTAGAAAAAAGGTTCTAACGAACTCACCTGAGGAATGGTAATCAACAAGTAATTCACAATAGAAACATTGCGTAAGGAATCCGAATGCAACCTAAATTATCATAGGTCGTATAAGTACCGAGTACTTGAATATAATCTTATAGTTGTTACATCGTACTATCGTTCGGGCTATCATAATTTAAGAGGTCATGACATGACGTTCGAGGAGTTAGGACACTTTAAATCGTAAATCCAACAACTCGTCGATACGCCACCCCGAAGAGGCCTCATTATGAAACTCCCTAGTAATATAGTACTTTGATAAACTAATACCACATATAGGTCTATATAGCTCAATCACCATCTAATTGTTTTGGTAAAATTGTGTTTAATAAGTTAAAACGTTTATAATTTCCGTTTTAGTAAAACTGGCGTAACTTTCTCGTTTCTAATCCGTTTCTTGCGTTTCTTATGCCCATCTTTTCGTATTAAGACGAGTTATCATAATTTGACATTTTCCATATTTTGACCCCCTGGTGAACAGTAACTTTTACTGTTCACATCAGACGTAAGCTTTATTTAAATCGTATTTGTTGTCGTAAAACCCGTAAATGTCGTATTTTATTCGTTATAGCTCCGTTTTTAACGATTCTTTCGAGCACGATCTCGTAATTGAAAGTTCTATAATTTTATGAGGTTTACAAAAATATAACTTTCTGTCATGAACAGTAACTTTTATAAAAATAGTTTTATAAAAGTATTAATTGTCGTAAACTTGCGAAATTCATAACTCGTTCGTTATTAATTGAAAAATTACGATTCTTATCATTTTGGAATCCCAAAAATATGTATTATTTGTTAAAAATATCAAACTAGCTGTTTGATATAAGTTTTATAAAAATTATTTTATAAACTCCGTTTAATTAACGTATAACTCGTTTTTAACGTAACTTTTTCGTTATTAATCCGTTTAACAAGTTTCTTACCTTTTCGGAATCGTCGTGAATTGTATTATCTTATAAAAACATAAAATCCTCTGTTTGGAATTCGAAAACCTACTGCCCTATATGATCTTTTATATAACTTATTTATATAATATGTTTTATATATACTTTTCAACCTCACAATTTACCACAAGTCTTTTATAACTATATATATCATATGTTATACATATAATAATGTCCATAAGTTCATATTTGTCCAAGATCATCAAGATCACAAGTTATTAACTTTACATGAAATCATAAACTTTCTTAATTAACTTTTAATTACAAGTTTATATATGAACTTTTTATGCTTAAACCGAGATTGTACAAGACTTATATATCCTTTATTTCATGATATTACCAACATCATAATATGTGAGAAAGTGTACAAAATCATAATCACAAGTAAAATTATATTTTTCATGTTCAAAAGTATTCCTAATGGTGATTTCACTATATAGCACATCATATACATAAAAACTCATAAACTAAAAGCATAAAGGTTTAAAGTAGACCTTATGATGAATGATGATGATGATAATCAAGTGCTAAACCCTTGTTTAGCCACAAAACCAAAGCTTGCAAGATGAAACCCTAGATTAGGTTTAGAAAACCCTAATCTTTCCTTTCTTGATTAATACTTGAAAAAGGTTAGCCAATGGTTGGAAACACCTTAGAACATCTTAAGATGGATGTGTATCGAAGTGTATAGGTTGAATAAAATTTTGTATGGGTTTGTGTGGGAGAGTGTTGTATGCCGTAGCATATAGAGAGATAAAGGGAGGACAATATTTGATTTTGGTTAAGTATTTTGCTTGTATGTTTTCTCATTACTAGATACATGTATATATATGGTGCAAGTCTTTAGTCAAGGAGACAAGGTATGGTCCTAGGGATGGTCTTGGTCATGGTCTAAGTCAAAGAGACAAGGCATGGCTAGAATTAATGAGAAGGCATGGTGCAAGACTAAGTTGTGAAGATTTTCTTTCATTTTTCTTTGTATAAATGGCTATAATTTTG
>BQNB010129908.1:0-16092 GCA_026074375.1 Tanacetum coccineum | reverse complement strand
CCTTTATGGGTAATTTGATACATGGATCGTACTCTATTTTAAAAATCATTTGTTTTGAAAACTAGAGCGACGTGGCTCCTGATACCAATTGTAGAAACCGTGAAGGGGGTGAATACATTTCCATTTAAAAACTTTAAATCTTTAGTATCAAATCGGCAATCAAGTTAGACGTAATATGAGAAGTGTCGATAATAGGTTTTACAACAACTAGCACATATCATAATAATACAAACTTAACCACAATATTAACTACAAAGTAGTACACAACTTTAACTAACAATATATACACAACCATTCACACAATCATAAGCACAATGCAAGTATAAAAGTAAAGCGGTAAATGTAAAGAAATAAGTAAAGCGAAAGGTAAAAGAAAATGCTAAACCGACACGGTGATTTATAGTGGTTCGGTTACGAAGATCCTCTTCGCCCTATTCTACTCCCTGAGTATCCAACTCGAGAGTTACTTCACTAATCAACAAGCTCCCTTTCGGCGGAGAAAACCTTATACCAATGCTTACATTATTTTTCGACACTAAGCTAGATGTCGAGTTCTTCTTCGGGTAAAACCAAACCCGTTATGTTTTATGGCCCAACTTAACAAACCTTGTGTTTTATGGCCTAAACACATAAACCACATCGCTTACATTATTTTTCGACACTAAGCTAGATGTCGAGTCCTAATCTTAGCTAGAACCAATCTACCACTTCACCAATGTATTTTAAGGCCTAAAATACTAACCAACCCACAATTAACCCATCTAAATATATACATCATTTGGATCTACACACTACTAAATATTGGAAGACATAGACTCGATCTATATGTAACAAATATTACAAATCGACTAACTAGACTACATAACTTCGGATCTTGAAGATGACCGAGGTTCTTCTCTTGCACTTGAGGAAAGGAGGAAAGGATAGAAGATTTGATCACATTTAAACAAGATTAACCAAGTTAAATGATCAAAGATTTAGGGAGATTTAGTGAGATCTAGAGAGAGAAAGAACTGAAAGAAAATCGTACAAAAGGGTTGTGAAAATAGTTGGAGGTGACCCACTATTTATAGGAACTGAAAAACAGCCTGTCAGGAAACGGCGGTCCCAGATATATTAGGGGGCCGCCGAATATTTAAGGGGGTCGTCGGCCTATTTAAGAGACCGCCTTGACAGACGCTCCTGTTTTTGTCTTTTTGTGGTGACAAACTTGTCTGGTGAAAGTTTAACATGTTTTGGGGAGGGGGGGGGAGAATTATAATTAAAAAATAATTTGTCTAATTAATTTTTGAAAAAATTATTCTGTTACATTTATAAAAATGTAAAGTTTAAGACAAAAACTTTTTTCTATGATCATTCTACAAGTTTAATGCTTGTTTGTACATACCTTATGTGATTTACGTCGTGTGTAAACCAATGTTCGTCTTGATGCATACTTGAGACGGTGAGATATGTTGATGTATGCATGAATTGATAATTTCTGATTACGAGTAACTTGCGCACTTTAAGTTATGTATTACAAGTCACATGTTTGTGTTAGGAATACAAAAAGTCTCGGTCACTTCCAATAATAGTTAGTCAAAGCCCGTAGTTAGTCAAATGTAATGTTAGTAATCTAATTGGTCCAAAAGGCCCATGGAAAGCCCACAAGCTCTCCATGGCCGGCCACTAGGGTAGTATAAGTACCCTCTCCATGCCTTGGAGAGGGTGTTGGTTGTTCATTTGTTTCACACACTTAATGCATTTCTCTCTTATGTTTACTTTCTCTCTCTAAAGTGTTCATCGAACCATACTCTCTCTAAGACCATCTCTTTTTCCCTAACCTTGTATGTTATTAGATATCTTTCAATTGGTATCAAGAGCCATGGAGTGATTTGTTTAGTTTTTATGTTTGTTTTTGTTTCTTTTTCTCTTTACCGTACGTCCTTTTCTTCTTGTTCTTTTTGTTTTCAAAGCTACTTTGTACACTAAAAGATCATTTACCTTGGTAAAGTTGATCTAGTATCTTTGGATATAGGTGTATTTGCTTTGGATCAAATAAAAACATCATTTTTTTTACAACTTTAGTTTTCAAAAACCTTAGAAAGTACAAATCTTTATTTTGAAATTTTTGGATTAAAAACCATAAAGTTTGCATTTTTAAGGTACCTATAAGTTTAGTAATTCTAGTTGTACAAGAAAATTTGGGAAAAAACAATCAAAAATATGTCTTTTTGTGTCTTGAAAAATTTTATGTTTCATACTAGTGTTAACCGGATTAGCAGCTTCAAGAGTTGACCGGATTAGCAACTTCAAGATTTGACCGGATTAGCATCTTCAAGAGTTGACCAGATTAGCAGCTTCAAGAGTTGACCGGATTAGCAGATTCAAGAGTTGACCGGATTAGCAGCTTCAAGAGTTGACCGGATTAGCAACTTCAAGAGTTGACCGGATTGACAGCTTCTAAGGTTCAACCGAATTAGCAATTTAGCAAGTTTAACCGAATTCGCAGTTTCAAGAATCAACCGAAGTAGCAATTTTGCAAGCTTAACTGAATTCGCAGCTCAAAGTATCAACCGGATTAGCAGCTTCTCAGGTTCAACCGAATTAGCAGTTTCACATGCTTAACCGAATTCACAGATCCAAGAGTTAACCGAATTGGCAGTTTTGAGCTAACCGAATTCGCAGAAGCTCAAGTGTCAACCGAATTCGCAATATCCTTTGACAACCGGATTCGCAATATCCTTTGTCAACCGAATTAGCAATTTTCTTTGAAAACCAAATTTGCAACTTCACTTGGACTAAAGTTAAAACACACAAATTTGCTAACTTAAATTATACGGTTTATTTCTTTGATTTGTAAAATCCCGTGAAACATTTATTTGTTTTCCCAGTTTAATCAAGAATTGTAAAATCCCGTATTGTCTCAAGACATAAATTACACAAAAGACAACTCATAACAACACAATTACTTTCAATCAAACAGTAATCTTTTAACATACAAATTTCTCAATGACAACTCTTGCTGACAAAGCGATTCTTTTGGGTGCTGACAATCGTCCACCTATGTTGGAAAAAGATATGTACGATTCTTGGAAAAGCATAATGGAGCTATACATGATGAATAGACAACATGGACGAATGATCCTTGAATCCGTTGAAAATGGTCCACTCATCTGGCCTACGATTGAGGAGAATGGAGTAACTAGACCAAGAAAATACTTTGAGTTATCTGCTACGGATGCAATTCAAGCTGATTGTGATGTCAGGGCAACAAATATCATTCTCCAAGGATTACCACTAGAGTTCTATGCACTCGTTAGAAATCATCGAATCGCCAAGGAACTTTAGGAAAAAAATTCAACTTCTCATACAAGGAACTTCATTGACGAAACATGAAAGAGAGTGTAAACCATATGATGAATTCGATAAGTTTGCTTTTAAGAAGGGGGAAACACTACGTGATTTCTACTTGAGATTTTCACTACTACTCAATGACATAAACATCTACAATGTGAAATTGGAACAATTTCAAGTAAACACCAAGTTTTTGAATACCCTTCCTCCTGAGTGAAGCAAATTTGTGACCGATGTCAAACTGGTTCAAGACTTGCAGACAACTAATATTGATCAGCTTCATGCTTACTTGGGACAATACGAATTTCATGCAAAAGAAGTTCGTTTAATGCATGAACACAACTCAGATCCGCTTGCTTTGGTTGCAACCCATCAGATGACCCAGTCTCCTTATCAAACTTATCAGAACTCATACCAAAACTCTTAACTTCAACCACAAGTTTCACTATATCAGTCTCCATAGTATGTGTTAGGAATAAATCTTCATATGACTTAAAACTGCTAACAGTACTAAAGGAATTAGTACTGCCAGTACAAAGTTAGTACTGCCAAGGTTACTTAATACTGTTAGTCGTAGAGGTTAGTACTGCTAAATGGTCAAAGCTGATGAACTGAAGATAAGAATGCATGGAGAACATTTCGGGATGTTTAGTTTTGAATTGTAACTGGTCCTAATAGATAGGCATATATATTTGTAAAGGGCTCCTTGTATTTCTATAAAAGGAGATCCCAAGTGTAGAGCATCTTAGAACTTTTAGAGATACATTTAGAGAGAATTTGTAATAGCTTCAAGGTTTTGTAACCCCAGTACTTTAAGAGTACTCGTATTATTTATAATATTGAAGCAGTGAGTTTTGTGTTGATTGTTTGTGTGTGATCATTACTGTTTCATCAATTAATTTCTCTAGAGTATCAAAGTATAGATTCCGCATACACTTTGATATACATACAAAGTCTCAATCTTTGTTATTTTGGATTCTTGTATACTTTATCTTCTATACGTTAATGGTGCCAAAGCAATCAAAGAAAGATTAATGCTGCTTGCATTGATGTTTCTACTGCCAAGACTGATGGTTACAACTGCTCGTTTATTTTAGTATTGTCTTCATACATTAGTACTGCTAGTTATATGTTTATACTCCCAAAGGGAGATTAGTACTACTAGTATCAGAAGGACAGTAGTAACTAGAGTTAATACTGCTTGTTTTAAATAAGTTACTACTGCCAAGCATTTTTGGGATGAAATCTGTTATAAAGCAAAATCTCTAATTTTTCAAGGGGTTGTAGGTCGATCCCAATCAAATAACTTCTGGTATGTTTTGGTGCTTTCTCATTAGCTGATTTGTAATTATTTATACTTGGTGCTGCCAATGAGAAGCCAAGAAAAGTTAATGCTGCCACGTTTATGTGTTTCTGCTGCTGGGCTTAAAGTTAAAACTGTTAGCATTGATCGATATCGGACAAAATGTATGATTGGGATCTTGGACAACACATACAGAAGGAAAAGTTTTGGTTTAAATGTTCTTAAACATTTAAAAGGCTCGTATTTATTGGAAGAATTGATTACGAAAACAATTATTTATCACTTATTTAAAGTTGAAGTGGAGTTTCACAGGTTTGTGTTCTTATCATATCTTAAATGGTAACAAACGTTTAGAGAATAAGCTATGTTTCGTGCTTAGAAAACGATTTGACAAAGAGGTGACCAAATTAGCAAATGTGTGTGTGGTATGTGCTTAATTTACAATACATTTGACTTAAAATTCAGACTTAATGACAAAATACAAAAAATACATTGTATTTGTATGTTTTCATTTATATTGTGCAGGAAACGGATATCCGATAAAAGGACGAAAAATCAAGCCAAAACGGACAAAATCGAGCACGGAATGGAAAAGCGTGAAAAAGCCAAAGTCAAAAAGTCAATGTCAAAGTCAACCCCGAAAAGTCAACAGTCAAAGACGAAGCCAAAACCGAAGAAACACTTAATAGGCCCACCCGCACCCATCTAATGGGCCGGGTCAGCCCATTAAGTCATTTATATCAAAACTAATAAGCCTTAAAGCTTAAAATGGCCCATTGCTATTTTTAATCAAAATGGCACAAAAATTAAATATATAAAGCCCAATCCCCATAACAGTGTTAAGCCTCATATCCCTTTTCATACTAACTGTCGTTAGTCCTCCAAGGACTAACTTTGCAAACATACCATACACCTTGGAGGACCTAACCTGCCAAGTCCCCAAAAGGTTTACCACCACAAAGGACTTACCATGTAATATAAACAAATAAATTGAGGGGCCAATTGTGTCAATCCCCTTAACTTATACCTTGCACCAAAACATGTATAAACAAATATTCCCGCCAAATCCCCTGTTCACCCTCCCTTGTCATTTTCCCACCTCGTTTACTGTTTCCACCAGCCAAACCCATCACCATCTACAACCCCACTTAATCAATGCATTCCATGTTGGATATCCTTGCTCCCATTGTCATAAAAATGACAAAACGAAATGAAGGGTTTTGATCATTTACTGGAGGACACACACAATTTGATGGCTGAGATTTGTTTGTGGGATCTCTTCACACATAGAACATAAGTCCTCAACTCTTACTGAAGAAACACAACAAGTGAAGACTTGAAGACTTAGCTTTTAGTATAAGTATTTGGCATTTGTAACTTATAGTTTTTTGTCGAATTTTGTTAAGTCAGTCTTGTATTAACAATGTTTAGTCCATTTTAATTACTGTCTTTTAATTTACTTGTCATTTAAATACTTGTCATTTAAATTATTGTTGCATTGTAATCTTTTCTTAAGTTAATGAAAATTTTAAGCTTTTTTTAAATTATTGTCATTTACTTATATTGTCTTTTAAATTATGTTTTTTTAAGCTCTTGTATAAGCTTTTGAACCTTTGAAAGCTTATATAAACACTTGTTTTTAATTTTGTCCTAAAAACCAAAAAAATCACAAAAATCACCAAGAAATCACATGGAGCAAGGTAAATTATGGATGGCCTTGGGTTAGTGCTTCTTGGGAAGCTATAGGAAAGGTTTATAAGCTGTTTGAGAGCTTATTGTCTTGCCAAAAAGCTTGGACACTTGTGAGTTTCCATTTTCTTATTTTTTCAAATTTTTGCTTATTACTGTTCATCTGCTTATTTATTGCTTATTCCTGCTTTTTATTGTTTATTTATGTTATTTGTTGCTTGTTTATGCTTTTTTATGGCTTTCATGTCCTTTAGTTAAGTTTTGCTTTAAAACTGTCCTTGTTTACTTAATCTGCTTAATTCTTTGTTTGCTTAATTGAGTGCTTATTGCTGTGATCTCATTGCTTATTTTTGCCTAACATTGCTTGGTTAATATCTGTTTTCAAACCTCTTAGCTTAAATCATCATAAATCAGTTTAAAAATTGATTTTATAAAGTTAAAGGGGTGTTTGGGATAGAAGTGAAATTGGGTCAAATTTGGCTAAAAAACCATTTGGGTCATCTTGCAATCTTTAACAAGCTCATTTTAGAGGTTTTAATCAGTTTTTTAAAAAAGTTTTAAAGATAAAAGTCTGTTTTTAAGTCTTTTCTAAAGGGTGTTCAAAACTGTGAGTCAAAAACAGTTTCAAAGTGCTTATTTGATAAGATTGTTTAAAACAGCTTTTGAGCATTGGTTTAGAGGTCTTTTAAGTGTCAAAATTCAGTAGGTTAGTTGTCTTTTAGTTTGTTTTTGTTTTAGTCAAAAAACTGTCAAAAATTTGTCAAGTATCTTTCCTAGTCAAAAAGCCATTTTTCAAGTTAACTTTTAGGTTAGTTCATAAATTGTTTTTAAGGTCTGCCGCTTTTTGAGCATAAGGCTCATTAAAAGTCAATTTTTATCTGTTTTAGCTTAGATTAGCTTTTAATCCTCTTTTCCTAGCTTATTTTGTAGGCTGCATTAAGCCATTTTCTCTTTTAAGAAAAACCAAAAAAAAGTTTAAACTGTGTGAACATGCTTTTTCATTAGACTTTTTAACTGCTTATTTAAGTTTCAAATTCATTTTACTTTGCTAATTTAGAAAGCCCTTAGGACAAGCTTTAAGAGCTTATAGCCCTCATAGCCATAAGGATCCCTTTTGAGGCTTAAAAATAAGCCCAAAAGTTGTCCCTTGGCTGTTTGTCTGCCTGTTTTAGCTATTTTGCTTATTGCTTGTCTTTATCTTTTCTGCTTAATTTTAGTTGCTTATTTTGTTTAGATTAGCTTATTAGGTGTAGGGCTTTAGATGTTTTAGCTTATTTGTCCTTTTACTTGCTTATTGTGTTAAAAAAATTCACACAGTTTAAGCCATTTAGCCCTTAGTTTAAAAAAGCTAGTCTGTCAGTTTCTTTGTGCTTTTTCCAGCTTATTTTTAAGTTATATAAAAAGTCACTTTTTTTAAAGTTTAATATTTTGGCTTATTTTACAAGTTTGCAAAAAGAAAAGTTTCAAAAAGTAAAAATGGGGAAATTGGGAAGTTGAGGGTGAGCAAGGCTCGAACCCTCAACCTCATCCAACCTCTACCCATTTCACACACACTCTACCGCTGCGCCCTTGGTACTTTTTCGTTATAGTCCCAAGTGGTTTGGTATTTAAGGGCTTTTTAGCCCATTTAGCTTATAAGCTATTTTTGCTTTTTAACAGCTTATTTCGATAAGCTGTTTCAACCTTTTTATTTTTCTTAGGATCTTAACTGTTTAATGCACTTTCACTAAATTTTTTAGATTTTTATAAAATAGTTTAGTATTTTTAATCATTTTATTTCATTTAATCTGTTTTTAATTCATAAAAAATTATTACAAAGTCAAAAAAATATAATTCTTTTTTAGAAAATTTTCTTTTATCATTTAGGACTTAGAAAAATTAAATTTGCGTTCGTAGAGTTAAAATTTCATAATTTGGTTTTTTAAAGAACGGGTTTCCGGATCCGTTTCTAGTTTTTTCGGTTTAAATCACTACGTGCTTCATTTTTTGTTTTCTTTATTCGTTTTTGCATTTTAATTATAGAAATAGGAAAACCAATCCAAAAATCTTAATCCATTCAAAAACGTGATCACGAACGTATACCCGATTTTCAATTCACGCCTTGTTGGGAAACGACCCGGGAAGTTTTGGATTTTGCTTTGGTTAAAAGCGAATCTTTTAAGCCTATGGGAAAACTTACGTTCGACTTTATATCCTTATTTTTATATATTTATTTTTATATATAGATAATAATTTAAAGGGTTGAATTTACTACTATCAGTGATCTACAAAATAACTTATGGTGCTCAATGCTCACATTTGCTATCACTTTGGTTATGTGTCTCATAGAAGATGAGGATTTTTGTCAAGAGGTTGCGATCTACTTATATTTCACAGATTTATTTATAAGTTTGAAGTCACGTGGATAGTATAAGATATAAGACACAAGTTTGGGCTATTCTACTTCTACATCAAGTTCATTATACTTCGTTTTCTTCATCAGTAATCATTACATAGAGCCTACAGAATTAAAGATTCACAAAATGATTAACATATGGGTTTCAAGGGAAGCTTATTGTTAAAATGTTTAACCATTTACATGCATCATCGAGGTGAAGGTTTTTACTACTGCTAGTCGTTATTACTACTGCAAGTTTAGATTTTTACTGCTTGGATTCATTATTCTTATTATGCGTCATGGAGGGTAATTCAAGTCATTGGAAAGTTTAGGTTAGTAGTGTGATATTGGTTTGAAGTGGTTAAAATCAAAGTTGCTTATATTCATATGTCCCCTATTGGATTATGACCAAAAGGGGGGGAAAATTTTAACAAAATTGCATAACTTGTAGATCCTTGGTGTGCATTTTACAAAGGATCTGATTAAGGGGGAAGTTTGTTTCATTCAGGGTGAATGATTACACTATACTTCAGGGGAAACTTTGATTTTATTAAGGCTTTATGATTATGTTCGTACAAGAACATGTTTGTTTTGCCATCATTAAATAGGGGAAGATTGTTGGGAATTAAAGATTTGATGAGACAAAAGAAACAAGTAATGAAACAAAAGGATCAAAATCGTCATTAATGAATTCTACAAGGGGTAGGAGAATTTTATGATTCTGGGTAGATTTCCTTAAGAAGATAGAAAGATAACAGAGTTCAAGGTTAATGTTTTAAAAGATTTATGTTTATCCCTTTGTAAAACCTAATATCTCTAGTATATAAAGAGATACAGGTTGTAGGTTTTTACATACACAGAAAAGAAAAACGTGTGTGTATGTGTATCAAGGTAAGATGTAGACGTCTAGTTTGTGTGGTGTATCCTCAAGGTCAAGGTAACTTGATCCCTGTTACAGGTGGTAACACGTTCTATACTGATCATATAGAATTGAGGCTTGGTGGAAACGTATGGTAATAAAACCTTATTGATGATAACATTGTTCTTTGTTTAATTCCGCTGTGCATATATGTTATCAATGTTATTATTTATCCTAGATAAGTTCTAATCAAACTTGAGCTTAACGATCCTATCAAGGGGAGTGATGACAAGAATTATTCTGTGTTATCGCATACGGAAGTAATTCAAGTGATTGTGATTATCAAGGCAACCATATATCATTATCCAAGGATACCAACATCAGTCTATGCTACTTGTTAGCATCATAATAGTCGTCAATGAACTTTGGAAAGAATTCAATTATCATGCAAGGACCTTCATTGAGAAACAGGAAAGAGAGGTAAGCTTTGGATGAATTCGATAACGTTTGCTTATAAGAAGGGGGAAAAACTATGTGATTTTCTACTTGAGATTTTCACTGCTACTCATGTCATGAACATCTACATATGAAAAATGGAACAATTCAAGTGAACAGCTAAGGTTTTTGTTACTCTTCCTCCTAAGTGGAGCAAATTTATGACAGATGTAAAACTAGTTCGGGATTTGCACACAACTAACATTGATCAGCTTCATACTTACTTGCGACAACATAAATTTCATGCAAATGAAGTTCGTTTAATGCATGACAGATCCGCTTGCTTTGGTTGCAACCCGTTAGATGACCCAGTCTCCTTATCCAACTCATCGACACTCATACCAAAATTATTACTTTCAACCACAACTTTTACTATATCAGTCTCCACAGCATGGTTCACCTTATCAGTCTCAACAATACTCAAACAATCAATCATTAACACCTCTTTCAATCATTTATCCATCCAATGATTATCAATCATCAGTTCACCACAACATTTATTCTCCACCATCATCCATCCCTCAATTGGAATATGCTCCCACCAACAGTTTTTTCTTATTTTATCTACATATTAAAGGTTGTTTCTTTATTATTATGTTATTACATTCAAAATTTTTATTCATCACTATTTCATTCAAGTTTTTTTTTTTTTAACCAATAACCAGATTTTCCCTAACTAGACTCAGGGTCTAATTTGTTCCTGTGTTCCAGAAAGGTGATGATCCTATTGATTTCCATCAATCACATGATGTCTTTCTTGGGATACTGTTGTTACTTCTCGCTATCCTACTACCAATAACCAGCTCAGTAATTCATCAAACCCTAGGCAACAAGCTACCATTAATGATCAGAGAGTGACCTTACAACCAGTTCAGGAGAGACAAACTTCTTTTGCCAGGGGTACTACAAGGACCTACACTCCAGGAGCGAGTGGAAGTAATTCTAGGAAACAAAGGACTGTTATTTGTTACAACTTCAAGGGGGAAGGACACATGTCCAAACAGTGCACTAAACCGAAAAGGAAACGGGATGATTCTTGGTTTAAGGGTAAAGTGTTGCTGATTTAAGCTCAAGCAAATGGTCAAATTCTACATGAGGAAGAGCTAGCATTTTTAGCAGATTTAGGAATTGCCAAAGGTCAAGCCACATAGACCGTCATTACTCACAATGTTGCTTATCAAGCTGATGATTTGGATGCATATGACTCTGATTGTGATGAACTCAACACTGCCAAAGTTGCTCTCATGGTGAATTTATCTCATTATGGTTCAGATGCTCTCGCTGAGGTACAAAATAATTATAATGTGGATAACAATATGATTAATCAAGCTGTGCAGACGATGCCGTCTTCTAAACAGTCGAATGTTGTGAACCATTCAAAGACTGAAATAACCAGTGATAGCAATATCATTCCTTATTCTCAGTATATGATTGAATCACAACAGGCAGTTGTTTAGAATTATAACTGTTCTACACAACAAGATGAACTGATATTATCTGTGATTGAACAACTAAAAACCCAAGTAGGTAATTGTATGAAGGTAAATTGGACATAAAAGGTCATGATACTTTAAATGCTAAGCTTGAAAGATATAAGGAACAGGTTAAAGTTTTGAAAGAAGAATCTAGGAACATTGATAGAGAGATTGCTTCAGAAAAGAGGATCAAACAGCTAGATAATATTGTTTTTAAAATAGATCAATCTGCATAAATTGTTCACATGTTGACGAAACCTCAGTTTTTCTATGATCATACCACTAAACAAGCTCTAGGTTTTCAAAGATCCTTTCTATCTAAATAAAGCTCAGCAGTTGGAACCAAAGCTTTGTAATGGTAATGTCATTAAAATTACTAGTGCTATTGTGATTCATGACTCTGAAGAGACCCTAATGCTTGCTGAAGAGAGTCGTTCAAAAATGCTTTTAAAACAAAAAGATCCTATGATGTTAGAAAAGAAAGTTAGTACTACACCAGTCGATTATGCTGTTCTTAACTAACTTTCTCAATATTTTGAAACACGATTTGTTCTACAAACTAAATTATTTGCTGAACAAGCCTTTTGGTTTCAGAATTCTGTGAATTCTTCAGATCCCACACTTTCTAGTAGGACCCCCAAAGTTGAGTTCCAAAGAATTCCTAACGTCGCATGGTTATATGAGTTTGAGAAACTTAAACACCATCTTTGATGGTTTTGACAAAGGTTTTCAAAGAAATAACCACGGCCACGGCTATCACTGAGGGCTCATAGGGGTTCGAACATACAAAAGCTTGTTTTAGGGATGAAATAATTCCATTTGTAAAAGCTCTGAAGGACTTGTTCAACACATTCGATCAATATTTGATTGATGAACTTTCTAAAGTCCAAAAGTTCTTTTATCAAATGGCACAGGCTGTGGAACAACATCGTTTAGAGTCAAAAACATTTGAAGTTAAAATGAATCAAGTTTTGAACAAAAACGTACGATTCTTGGAACAAGTCACTAACAAAGATATTATGAACATAATTATGAATTCTTCTGTGAATAATGCTTCTGTGAATGTGCATGAATATGAAAAGTGTCTCAAACTTAAGACTGAGCTTCTCAATAAAAAGGATTTCATTGAAAAAGAGACTTACGATAAATTATTCAGAAGTTTTACCACTCTTAAAAAACATTGCATCTCTTTAGAAGTTGACACTCAACTTAATCAGGAAATTTTTCAAAGGGATTCTGTTTCAAATCAAAGTGCTCCAAGTTTTGATCAATATTTTGAATTAAATGAATTGAAAGCTCAGTCTCAAGAGAAAGACACGGTCATAAAAAAGTAAAAGAAAGAAATTAAATCTCTAAGCGGAAAAATGAATGAGGATAAGATTAAAAAGGACTTAGAGGAGATTGAAACAATAAATATTAATTTGGATCATAGGTGTCAAAGCTTATTGCTAAGAATAGACCTATAAGCAATTTATGACTCGATTAAACTAGCACATATTCGATCAAAAGAACAATGTGATTCTTTAGTTAGTCAAGTCAATCAAAAGTCTATAGAAAACTCTGATTTAAATGTAAGTCTTCAGGAAAAAGATTTGGTCATTACAGCTCTCAAAGATGAATTAAGGAAACTTAAAGGAAAAGATTTAGCTGATAATGCTGTCACCAAACACACTATTGCTTTAGAAATGCTTAAGATTAATGTGGAACCGATAAACCCTAGATTGTTAGCTCACTCTGACTACCTTAGGCACACTCAGGAACAAGTTGCGATTCTGAGGGAGATAGTGGAACAAGGAAAATCACAAAAACCTCTAAATAATTCCTTAGACTCTGCTTGTAAGTATACCAAACGAATTCAGGAGTTGCTTATAAAAATCAGACAAACATGCCCTAGCATCAACAATTCACGTGATAAATTAGTGGTTGTGACCCCAAAGAACAAGGACAAAAGAGTTAGATTCACTGAACCTGTTACATCCTCGGGAAACACAAACACAAAAAAACAGCTTCTTCATCAAACCTAGTTTCTAACAAACCTATGTTGTCTTCTACAGGAGTAAAATCATCTACTAGTGCTAGCGGATCACAACCTTCAGGCAATACAAAGAAATATAAGATTCAGCGAACACCAAGTAGTACTCAGAAGAATAAAGTAGAAGCCCACCCTAGGACAGTTAAATCTAGTTTGAAAAATAAGAATTGTTTTGTTGAACCTAAAGGAAATGAAAATGTGCAGCATTCCAAGCTTAATGCGAATTCTGAACTTCTATATCTTAAGTGTAATGGTTGCATGCTTTCTGATAATCATGATTTACGTGTTCTTGATTTTATCAATGATGTGAATGCTCGTACTTAATCTAAATCTGTTAAGAAAAGTTCAAAGAGAAAAGTTTGGAAACCAACAGGAAAAGTGTTCACAAATATTGGATACACTTGGAGACCTACTGGTCGGACCTTCACTATAGTAGGAAATGTGTGCCCTTTAAATAGGATAACCACAACTACTGAAGTGCCCCTTAGGAAACCAACTGCTCTAGAAAGTAATACAACTAAGCCTGTAGTAACATTGGTTTACTCAAGGAAACCTCAAAAATCTAAAATTAATGTTCCCGTTAGCAAACCTAAGATTATTAAATCTATATCTGCTAACAAAAGGAACCCAGTAAATCTTAGGGATCTATAGTTTCCGATGTTCCATCTTCCTCTCTTGATGAATGCAGGTCGTCTAAATTGTTCTCTGGTATTTGGACTCCAGCTGCTCCAAGCATATGACCGAAGATCGCTCTTAGCTCACCACTTTCGTCAATAAATTTTTTGGTACTGTAAAATTCAGAAATGATCACGTGGCAAAGATATTGGGATATGGTGATTATCAGATTGGGAATGTTACGATCTCAAGGGTTTACTACGTGGAAGGACTTGGACACAACTTATTCTCCGTTGGGCAATTCTGTGATTCGAACCTTGAAGTTGCTTTTCGTCAACACACCTGCTTCATTCGTAATCTAGAAGGTGTTGATCTATTGACTGGATCTCGAGGCAACAATCTGTATACTCTGTCTCTTGGAGATATGATGGCGTCCTCTCCTATATGTCTCTTGTCAAAGGCCTCAAAGACTAAGTCCTGGCTATGGCACCGACGTCTATCTCATCTGAACTTTGGTGCAATCAACCATTTAGCTAGACACGGTCTTGTTCGAGGTCTCCCTAAGCTAAAATTTGAAAAGGACCATTTGTGTTATGCTTGTGCAATGGGCAAAAGCAACCAAGAAAAACTTTATCTTCTGCACATGGATCTTTGTGGCCCAATGCATGTCCCAAGTGTTATTGGAAAGAAGTATATCCTCATCATTGTCGATGATTACTCTCAATTTACATGGGTAAAGTGCTTACGATCAAACGATGAAGCTCCAGATTTCATAGTCAAGTTTCTCAAGATGATCCAAGTGCGGCTTAAGGCACCTGTTCGTCAAATCAGAATAGATAATGGAACTGAGTTTGTTAATCAAACTTTATGTGATTATTATGAGAAGGTTGGCATCTCTCATGAAACATCTATTGCTCTCTATCCACAACAAAATGGTGTCGTTGAAAGACGTAATCGTATGCTAATTGAAGCTTCCCACACAATGTTGATTTATGCAAAAGCTCTGTTATTCTTATGGGCAGAAGCAATTGCCAACACATGTTATACCCAAAATCATTCCATCATACGTCTTCATCACGGTAAAACACCATATGAGCTTTTACATGACAAACTTCCTGACTTATCATTTCTATATGTATTTGGTGCACTTTGTTATCCGACAAACGATAGCAAGAACTTGGGCAAGTTACAACCAAAAGCTGATATTGGTATTTTCATTGGCTATGCACCCACAAAGAAAGGATTTTAAATTTATAACCGACGTACCAGATGAATCATTGAGATAATTCATGTAGATTTTGATGAGCTGACAGCTATGGCTTCTGAACATAGCAGTTTAGAACCCGTACTTTATGAAATGACTCCTGCAACAATCAGTTCAGGACTCGTGCTAAACCATCCTCCTTCAACACCGTTTGTACCACCTTAAGAACTAATTGGGATATTTTATTTCAACCACTATTTGATGAATTACTCAACCCTCCATCAAGTATTGATCGCCCAGCCCCTAAAGTCATTGCTCCAATTGCTGAAGTAGTAGCTCTAGAACTTGCTACATCAACCGGTTCACCTTCCTCAACAACTATTGACCAAGATGCACCATCACCTAGTAACTCAAAAACAACACCCAAAACTCAATATCTTATCATTTCCAACGATGTTGAGGAAGAGAATCACGACTTAGATGTTGCAGACATGAATAACGATCCATTCTTTGGCATTCCAATTCTCAAAAACAACTCTGAAGCATCTTCTTATTTAGACGTTATTCCCACCATTGTGCACACTTCTGCTCCTAACTCAGAACACGTTACCAAATGGACCAAGGATCATCCGTTAGACAACATCATCGGTAAACTCGAAAGACCTTTCTCACATCAATTAAACCAAAGAACTATAAAGACGCATTAA
>BQNB010129907.1:0-19033 GCA_026074375.1 Tanacetum coccineum | reverse complement strand
AAGACGCAAATTAATATGAAATAATTCTTTTATTAAAACTGAAATAAGTTTCTTACAATACGAAATAAAATAACATGAAATTGAATTTGCATTAAAAAAACTACGAAAAAAACTGAATCGAAAAAAATAAAACTACTACAAAATAAACTAAAAATTCACCCCCTTAATAAGCTGGAATGAGGGGGGTATTTATACCCGAAGCTTGAGCTCATCCTCCTCTCTAGATCCTTCAATCCTTTTCATCTTGACCCTTCAATCATTTCTCTCTCCTTGATCTCAAACGTAAGCCGTTGGATTAAAGAGTGTGCACCCGGATCATTGACGTGGATATAGAGTGTGTTAGTTATGTGAGTGTAAACACTCACACACGTCACATCACCCAATCATTTCCTTAGATTCTGCCAGGGTGGATTGGGTTGGGGGTTAATTGATAGTGATAGATGGGTTAAGGGTTGTGAGAGGTGGATTAACCCTAAGGTTAATTTAGGTGGGGTGAAAGGAATTGTTAACTAAGGCTAGGGTTCATGTGTTCTTGAGAGTGTTCGTGTGTATGTGAGTGTGAGTTTAATCCGATTTGGGGAAAATGGAGTGAATAGTAAGTGTAAAAAAAAGTTATAAGTTTAACCGGGTAGGGTAGGGTTAAGGGTCGGGTTAGGTCGGGTTTAATTGGGTTGGGGGTTTAATTCTCATTGGTTGATTGGGAGTCCACGGGTTTATTTGACCCGGACTTTGACCCGCGACTTTATAACTATAGGGTAATTTCAACTTCGGTCCTTGTGTTTGGCAAGCCCATTTTTTTAGTTAAAAATAACTTTCATAAATTGCAAAATCAGCCCTTGAATTTATAAAACAATGGAGTTGGGCTTTGGTTGACTGTGGAAGGCTGAGGCATGATTTCTCTGGCTTCGGCTTTGATTTCTTTAGCTTCTTGATCACTCATCCGTTCTCGTGTCCGTTTTTGACTGATTTCTTGCGATATTTGACATATCCATACCTGCACACATAAAACTCAGATACAAGCACATTTTTGCTATTTTTGATCCGTTTTGGGTTTATTTGGGCCTTTTTAAGTATGTATAGTTTAACAACTATCATCTATTGATATGTATAGTTTAACAACTTTCACTTTTTAGGTTTTTTCTTTTTATGCGACTCGTTCGCAATCTCCGTAGACGTAGTCACAACGAACAAACTATTCCAATTGTTGACTACATAAACGTTGCTTCCACAAATGGCCGGACATTCGAACGATGGCCAAATGGTTACATAGCACCCATCGTGGGTTATGATGATGCCATACGTTGTTCACGATCAATGCTAAACATTTAGCTTTAAGCAAACCGTTAATCTATCTTGTGAAAGCTAGTAATAAGTTTACGGGTAGACAAGATCCCCACAATCACCTTTCGATTTTTTAACAAGGTCACTTCAACGTTTTAGCACATCCCACGAAGTTCCGACCACTTCGATCTATTAAAGCTTTGCTTTTTGCTTTTTCTCCTAGACGGTGAGCCCGAGATTGGTTTAGACAAAAGAACCTCCTAGATCAATTCGCACTTGGGACGACCTTGTTCAAAATTCATAAACAATACTTCCACCTTCCAAAACCAATTACTATAGGAAATGATCAATTACTTTTTACCAAAAACTAAATGAAGCCTTTAATGAAGCATGAGAACGTTTTAAAGGACTCCTTCGTCAATGTCCTCACCATGGATTTTCAGAACTCCACCAACTTGATACTTTTTACAATTCTTTGAATTCAAACGATCAAGATGCCATAGATTCTGCAGTCAGGTTGGAAATGTCTTTGACAAGATGCGCCAGATAGGTTTAGCGATTATTGAAAGGCAAGTCAACAAGTTCGTTACTCCAGAAGTCGTGCTAATGATTCAAGAGTGAGTACGGAGCTCCTCTTTTAATTCTTAACTTCTAATATTCTTTCATATGCAAAAATAGCCGCTTCTCTCGAGGATTAAGATGACTATCAAGATGAAACCTAATGTTGTATCAAATGAAAGCTTTAGTTGTTTCGACTATAGCACCCGTCAAGCAGTGTGGAATGTATGTGTCACTTGGGATCAAATCACAGTTTTATCCTTGTCGATTAACTCGAGGTGGAAATATTTTTCCCGTTTTTTCATAGACAACATCCAACAATTTCAAACAAAACCGCAGCCTGTTTGGTATAATTTTCTCCCAAGAAACCAAACTTCAATCTGGAAATCAAATGAAACGACGGGTTTCATCAACGAATGTGACAAACCAACCAAAACCGTTATCAAGGAACCAATTCTAATTTCAACCAAAACCGTGGAGGAAATTACAACCAAAACCGTCCAAACAACCAAACTCAAAATCAAGTTTATCAAGCTCCACCATACCAAACACCAACCAATCACACCACAAAATCTAATCAGGGGTTTTTTTTACCTCAAACAACCTCCAACTAGATAGTGTGTCTCTCTTAAAACGGAATTTGAAAATTATTCTAAAGCAAATGATGCGAACATGAATAATTTGCAAATGAAGTTGGATAATTTTCAAAATGATTTTCAAAAGAGTTTACAATGAGTCTCAAAAAAACGCAATAGGATGATTTTCAGAATATATGCTTACCACAAATTGCTCGGTTTAATGCAATAACTATCACAACAACCAACCTTCAAGTTCAAGTTCTTTACCTAGCAATACCATTCCAAACCCAAGGAACGAAGCCAAGGCAATTACAACTCGTAGTGGTGTTTCATACGATGGACCTCCAATTCCACCGCCGGTGGTGGAAAAGAAAGAAAAGTGAGGTGAACAAAGGAACGGAGCTACAGAGGTATCCGAAGAAATCTCACATCCTCATTGTCATGAAACAACCACAAAGACATAAGACACAATCAAAGAAACATTATTCGTTTGCCACAAAGGCTCCGACTTATTTGGCTTACACATCAAGATCAATAAACAAAAGATTCTGTGAAAAGTGATGGATATCCTCCTAGCTTCTAAAGGTTTTATGGAAAATCTTCCGTAATCTTCACTTTGAGATTATGTTTCGGGATGCGTCTCATACATATGCCAAAATGTCTTGCTCTCAATGTTCAAAAAGATGCTTAAAACAAAGACAAGTTAATGAAGTTAACCAAAACTCCGTTTGATGAAAATCTGTTTTGTGAGGTATGTCCTTAAAAAGCTTACAGAAAAGATACGGTGACACCGGTCTCGATTTCTCATTCCATGTGATTTTTCAGAGTTTTGATAGTTTACGTTAGCCCTTGACGATTTAGGTGCTAGCTATCTTATCTCATGCCTTTTCATTTGGAAAAAAGCTTCAACTCTCAGGGCCTAACCGAACAAAATTTGATATTAGATTTAGCAGAACCGTTACAATATTCCAAAACCAAAACGCATGTAGCTGAAAAATGTTTTTGTCAAGTAGCGGAAGTTTTACTTTCCGCCGATTTCACGTTCTGTTCTAGATGTTATTAGCCGATCCTCGTGTACCATTAATTACTCGGTGCGACATCTTTACTTAGTCGGCTCATGCTTTAATAGTGTTTATGGAAGGTTGAGAGTAACTCTGAGGAATGTATGATCATTCGTAACCCTTAAATGGGTGATGATCCTTCCATTTCATACACAATATCCGATCATTGAAGAAAGTTGAGCTATTGATGTCAACTTGTGAAGCGTACTCACAAGAAGTATTGGATTTGTTCCGATTTTGTTGCTTACAACCAATCCTTCTAAGTACTTAGATCCATTGTTTATACATTCATCTCAACACTTACTCCTTTTGATGAAGGGATTTTCTACTCTTTGAGGAAGCCGATGCTTTTTATAGCAAATCCTATGATGAACCATTTCACCAGTTTTCTAAGCTACGTACTATGATACGTGGGTAGACATTCTCATTATTGAGGCACTTCTCAACAATGATCCATTACCTACCCAAACCAAGGAGATTACTATACCCCGGAATTCAAAATAGATCTTAAAGTTGTTTGAACAAAGCAGACACTTCACTTGCCCAAAAGATGAAATCCGAAGTCGAAATTAAAGAGTTACTACTCCGCATCTCGAGTATGCGTTTTTAGAGGAAAATAATCATCATTCCAGTCATAATTTCCAAAGATTTAAGCCAAGAAGAAAAAGGGACCTCGACTCATTAACATTTTAAAAAACCGAAAAAACAAGCAATTGCTTGGGAAAACTTTCTCTAATATCCGAGGCATAGATCCGAGTTTTGCTCACACAAAATCCTTTTAGAGATGATTGCCACCCTTCAGTCCAACATCAAAGGGAGTTGACCCTAAAATCCATGTCGTCATCAATGAAAGAAGTATGACAAAACTTCTTGAAGCAGGTAGGATTGATTTATCCTATTCGATAGTCCATGGTTAGTCCGGTCATTGTGGTTCCTAAAGAAGGTAGGTTATGACCGTTGTCACAAACGAAGAAAATGACCGCTGGTGCTAAAAGATTCAGTCCGGGATGGAGAGTTTGCAACGACTATCGAAAGTTGAAACGATAGCAACTCTGTAAAGACCATTTTCAAAGTTACATTCATGACCAGATGTCTAGAGCGATTAGCCCAATATGGGCAACGATGTTTTATTGTTTCTTAGATGTTTTTCTGGTGTATTTCAAATTTCCTCTATGGAACCTAAAGATCAAGAGAAAAACTACTTTTGCGTGCCTTACGGAACTTTCGCGTACCGTCTATGCCTTGGATTGTGTCAATGCTCCCGGACTTTCATCGTTGTATGATGGCCATTTTTCCGATATATAGAGAAAACAATGGAAGTTTTTAGGGACGATTTTTCATTTTTGGAGATTCTTTTTCCTCGTGTCTTTGCCAATTTGAGATAAAGATTTATAAAGTTGTGAGAAGCCAAATTAGCACTAAATTGGGTAAAGAGACAATTTATGGTTAAAGAAGAATTGTTTTTAGGACATAAGATCTCTAGAATAGGTAAAATTGAAGTCGTTAAGGCTAAAGTGATGTAATTTCTAAACTTCCTCATTCCAATAAAACGTTAAAGGGGAATTCGATGTTTTCTCGGGCATATGGGGATTCTATCGAAGATTTATCAAAGACTTTTCCAAAATCTCTCGACCCATGACCCATCTTTTAGAGAAGAACACACCTTTCATTTTTTCGGAAGATTGCATTCTAGCCTTTCAAACATTGAAAAAGAAGCTGACCGAAGCTCCAATTCTCATTGCTCCGAATTGGGACCAACCTTTTGAAATCATGTGCGATGCAAGTGATTATGCAATCGGTGCGGTTTTAGGGCAAAGGATTGAGAAGCATTTCCGACCAATTCATTATGCTAGCAAGACAATGACTGAAGCAGAAACGAATTACACAACAACCGAGAAAGAGATGCTTGCAGTTGTTTATGCTTTCGAGAAGTTTCGATCATATCTAATCATGAACAAGAGTGTTGTTTACACGGATCACTCCGCTTTGAAATATCTTTTCAACAAGAAAGACGCCAAAGCAAGATTGCTTCGCTGGGTCTTACTTCTTCAAGAATTTGATTTTAAAGTTATCGATACCAAGGGAGCTGAAAACTATGCAGCCGATCACCTCTCTCGTCTTGAAAACCCTTATGAGAATATTTTTGATCCAAAAGAAATTACCGAGACTTTTCCTTTAGAGACTTTAAGTGTGTTAACTTACAAAGACCAAAGTACCCCGTGGTTCGCCGACTTTGCTAACTACCACGCGGGGAAATTCATTAAAAAAGGAATGTCGACTCAAGAGAAAAACAAGTTCTTTAAAGATGTAAAACATTATTTTTGGGATGACCCTTTTCTTTTCAAGACTTGTGCGGATCAAATAATCCGAAGGTGTGTAGATGGCAAAGAAGCTCTCGAAATTCTCGAAGCTTGTCACAGTGGACCCACCGGGGGACACTACGGAGCCAACTTTACCGCCAAGAAGGTTTTTGATGCCGGTTTTTATTGGCCTACCATTTATAAGGATGCCTACGAATTAATCAAATCTTGTGATGCTTGTCAAAGGCAAGGCAAAATCTCTCAACGTGATGAGATGCCTCAAAACGCAATCCAAGTTTGTGAGATTTTCGATTTATGGGGAATTGATTTTATGGGACCTTTTCCGTCGTCTAGGGGTAACAAATATATTCTAGTAGCCGTCGATTATCTTTCCAAGTGGTTTAAGCGAAAGCGTCCCACCAACGATGACTAGGGTAGTTGTTAAGTTCTTAAAATCCCTTTTCTCCCGATTCGGTGCCCCGAGAGCAATCATAAGCGATCGTGGAGACCCTTTTGTGTAACGACAAATTTGATGATGTTATGTCTAAATATGGTGATCACCCTTCGTCTTTCGACTCCTTACACCTCAAACGACGTAGTTCAAGTTGAAGTCACGATAGAGGTCTCAAAAGAATTTTGGAGAGAACGGTAGGAGAAAACCGTGCTTCATGGTCAGATAAGTTAGATGATGCATTATGGGCTTTCAGAACCGCTTACAAGACTCCAATTGGATGTACTCCATATAAGTTAGTCTATGGAAAAGCGTGTCACTTACAAGTAGAGCGAGAACACACAAGCGTTATTGGGTCTTAAGATGCCAAACTTCGATTTAAAGACTGCGGTTGCGATATCGAAAGCTTCAACTCAATTGAACTTAGCGAGCGTCGTGGATCAAGCTTATGAGAATCGCTAATCTACATGGAGAAGACAAAGAAGTTACACGTTTCTAAGATAAAAATCCGAATTCAATGTTGGTGATCAACGTTTTATTTTTCAACTCCCGATTAAAGATTTTTCTCGGAAAGCCAAGTCCCGTTGGTCCGGACCTTTTACAAATCACCCGAAGTTTATCCTTATGGCACTGCCAAGTTTGTATTCATGCCGTATGGATTAATTTCAAAGTCAAACTGCCACCGTATCAAACATTACTATGGAGGGATTTACACCTCCATTGGTTATCCAGACCTCCAGACTTTCCCTTACAGGATACTAAATTCAGGATCAAGTCGAGCTTGCGGACTCAGGGTAACTCAAAAACAAAGCGCTTCGTGGAGTTCACCCCATGCTTAATCTTTTCTTTCTATTTTTTATTTTTCTAATGTGTTGAGATTTGAGGGGCCCATCCTCTTCGTTTCTCGTTGTTTGTTGTTGTGTTGTGATTTGGCAGGATTACCCAAATTCAAGGAATACTCTCGTGTCACGATGCTCATTCGAGTGCACTAGAGTTTCTCATTCTTTGTGTGAAATTAGTTTGGGAGTGATCCATATCCTTTTATCTTATCGATTAAACGAAATTATCTTGTCTACATAATAAACGGCTTAGATTTTGTAGGAACCCGACTTAAAATTGAGGACAATGTTTCCATTTAGTTTGGGGGGGAGGGGAATCTATCGATTTGATGTGCCTGCTTATTGTGTTTCTCACGTACCCGGTTCTCCCACAAAAATAGCAAAAATTTTAAATTTTTAATCAAAAAAAATTATCTATATAGTATATATATAATAATAAGACAAAAATGATAGTTTCTCCGCTGGGTAGAATAAGAAGTAATTTTTAACCCGATCGTTAGTGTAGAGTTCTAGCTTTACCTTAACATTAATGATGATAGTTTATGCTAGTTCATATAGACTTTAAACTGCTAGTCTTGAATCGTTTAGTAAAGTAAACTTGTGCTAATCTCAGTAGATTTTAAATATGCCGATTAGTTGAGATTTTATAAGGTATAAGTATTTGCAAAATTTCTTTTGTGAACGAACGAGAAATGATAGTGTTATTTATATGTCATGACCATTTAAACGTTAGAATAGTGGATTTCTTTCAGCTCAGTATGTGTTAATTGTGGCTTTTCTCCAATTAGTTTGTTTACATTCTATATATAAAATGTATAATAAATAGAGTTTGTATGGTTTTTTGGTTAATAATTAGCTAATAGAAGTTTTCTTTAGTTCCTTTGTGATTAGGATGAGTACACATCAGGAATACTTAATTTGGCATAAAAATACAAAAATATAATAAATAAGTATCTCTGCCAGATTACTTCATCGTGTCGGAGGCGTGGGCGTGTGGAGTTTTAATATAAGGTTAGAGTTCAGGTGTCATAATAAGTAGGAATAACCTCTTGTCGACTCGACTATCGATGTGGCTTCGAGATAAAACGGGACCCGGTTTTTACTTATATAATCCGAAGTCGAAATATGTTTGCTGCATCTTGTCGGAGGCGTGGCCGATGTTGTAGCCTACTAAAGGACTGAGGTTTAATAATGTTGCTTAATTTTTGTCTTGTTTTGTGCCTTAAAGAGCCTAAGGGTATATGGTGCAAATGAGATTGGTTCATTCTTGTCTTAAAAAGCCTTAGGGTATATGAAATGAATGGTGCTTGCTTAAGTAGCTGAATAAAAGCCAAATTTGGTTTGCCTCGATGTGGACTTTATTCTTGATTGACATTTGATCTTTTTTGAAAAAGGGCTAGGAGCTAATTATTGCGTTCCTTTACCATAAACTTTATTTTCTGGAATTTAATAAGTATCGAAACAAAGTCTTAAAGAGCCTCGGGTATAATGACTTAAGTATAATTCTGAGATACAAGTAGGATTTGCCGGGAGGCACAAGTAATCACCACAAATTAATATTTATGAGTTAGTGTTAGTGTCATGACTTGTAATTAGCGATGATCTTGTTTTTAAGCTTGGCATGGGAAAAGTGAAAAATCGGGGATGATGAAGTTATCTTTTAGACGCTTAATTGTGCTTTTTGTTCTATGATCCTAAAAGTTACCAATGTGGTAATGAAAACATTGCATTATGTCAGCACAAATAAGTTGTAGTTAGGAATATATTAAGAAAAAACCATAAAAAGTAAAAAGTTTTTGAAAAATGGAGAAGAGAGGGTAGTTTTGTAACTTGTGACTTAGAAATTCTCCCCTCAATTGACTTTACTACTTCTTAAAGGCTTAGTTTGGGGAGGTTTCGAGGTATTTGGTTACGGAGCATGTGGTATTGCGTGAGGACACACAATGTTTTAGTTTGGGGAATTTTGATAAGTGTAGAATACACATATCTATTTATGCTTAAAAAGGCCCAAATAAACCCAAAACGGATCAAAAATGGCAAAAAATGTGCTTGTATCTGAGTTTTATGTGTGCAGGTATGGATATGTCAAATATTGCAAGAAATCAGTCAAAAACGGACACGAGAACGGATGAGTGATCAAGAAGCTAAAGAAATCAAAGCCGAAGCCAGAAAGATCATGCCTCAGCCTTCTACAGTCAACTGCAGCTAAACCACAGTCAACCAAACCCAACTCCATTGTTTTATAAGTTCAAGGGGTGTTTTTGCAATTGGTGAAAGTTGTTTATAACTAAGAAATTTATGCTTGCCAAACACAAGGGCCGGAGATGTAATTCCCCCAAACTTATAAAAAGCGCGGGTCAATGAACCGGGTCAATCTACCCATGGGTCCATCTCTCAACCAATCACACGCTTAGCCCTAACCCAATTCAACCCGAACCTTAACCCGACCTACCCGGTTAAACACTTATACCCCAATTACAGTTACTGTTCTTCATTTTTCCCCCAAATGCGATTTACCCTCACACACACACGAACACATACTCAAGAACACCCATGAACCCTAGTTTCTTAACCATTCACCCACACACTAATTAACCATAGGGTTTATGACCCCCTCACACTCCTTAACCCATCCATCACTATCAACCCATGCCCTAACCCAATCCACCCTGGCATAATCTAACGATTTCATTGGTGATGTGACGTGTGTGAGTGAATAAACTCAACATAAACTACACATCCATATGCCACATCATTGATCCGGGTGCACACATATTAATCTAACGATTGAGATGAAAATCAAGGAAAGAGATTTGATCGAAGGGCTGAGATGAAGATGAATAGAAGGATCTAGAGAAGGAGGTGAGATCAAGCTTCGGGTATAAATACCCCCATCATTCCAGCATATGAGTAGTAATTTTTAGTGGTTAATTTTTCAGTTTATTGTAGTATTTTAATTTTTCGATTCAGTTTTTTAGTAGTACTTTTTTTAATGTAATTTGAATTTCCTGTCGAATTGTAATAAACTTTATTTCAGATTTAATAAAAGTTTTATTTCATATAAATTGTGTTCATTTTAATTCTGTTAAAAAAAATTGGTGGGTTTTTGTTTGTTATTATTTGATTCGATCAGGCTTGGAGTCTCTATTGGAGTTGGATGGCTGCCTGAGAACTCCAAGGGTTCTTAGAGTGTTGGACAGCTTATCAGGGTTAGATTAGGATTTTGAGGTTTTTGATTACTTTTTAGGGTCTTTTATGTGGATTAAGGCCATAAGCCCACACAGCTTATTGTTGCTTTTGTTTAGCTGGAAGCTAAGGTACACCTGTTTAAAAATTTTACAATTGTGCCTTTTTCTTTCTTCGTTATAAGCTGTTAAGTTTCATTAGACGTAAAATAAGCTGTGATTGCTAAAAAGTTTGAATAAGTAGCATTTTATGAGTAGTAAAAATCTGTCATTTGGCCTTGAGTTGGCTTGGTTGATTTAGAGTTGATAGATAGAATTTAAAGTTGCTTAAAGTTTATATGCTTATAAGTATTAAACTTTTTACGAAATTTCGACCTGAACCTCGTAGTTTATACAACGGGTTCTAGGTTTCAACTTATTACATATTTTCAACAAATTTCGACACTTTTCGAGCAAAATTCCAAATCTCAATCTTTAACACCTTGCCAAACATTTTGTTTCTCCAAATATATCATTTAATATCACTTCGTAAGTATATTTCCACTTTCAAAAGTCCGACAAACTTCTCATAACAACTACATATCGCTTATTGGGCCTTAAGGCCCAAAACAAGGGTCATTAGGACATAATACGTCCAAAACACTATTTAAAAGTCCAAAACCAAGTTCCATTTACATATCATAAACATATAGTTTATATGTTAAAATAAATCCGGACCACTATAAGCCCTCCCACTTAATCGTCGCGGCTCGAATTAGATCATTGGGCCGTGAGTTATAAAACTCCAAAATACGCATATTAAGCTAGAAAATAAGCTAATAAGCTACGTATCGCTTTTGGTTACTACCATAAGCCTCAAAAATAGTCCACAACATATGCCATAACACAAAAATAATCAAAATCACTTTCCTAGTGATTTTGAGAAAGTACACGTGGCATATAAGCCCATATAAGCCAAGAAATAGCTTAAAAATAAGCCCGAATAAGCTATACAAGCTACTATAAAAAATAAGCATTCTAGCATCATATATTATTCAACCATCACGACCACGACATCAAAACTACAAAAACCCTCTTTTTCCTTTTCTTACTACACGAACCAAACACCCTCTTTTTCTTTCGTTTCGCTTCCAAAAATCAATTTTCACAACGATCAACTTGTACAACTAACATCTATGCATCAAAATAAACCCAAAAGGACAAACGAAATTTAAATTTGAAAACTTACAAGAAAATCTTCAAATTTGTAGATTTCGACACGAACCGGACAACCCAAACGTTGTTTAAATGAATAACCAAACACTAGAATCAACCCCAAATATTTGTCTTCATGTTTTCTTGATCAAAGTTGGAAATATGGTGTAGGTGCGCCGGTACGACTCACACACACACACACACTTAAGTGTGTGTTTTATTTTTGAAATGAAAATGGAATGGATAGAAATGAGCTAGTGGAAGGAATATATGTGTACAAATGCAAGACAACCATGCTAAAAACTAGCCACCTTGTTCCCTCTTGACCATTTGACCGGCCATGGGACCCTTGGGGTCTCGTGTCTTTCTTTTCGTCTCGAAATCACTTAAAATCTCGTAAAACTCACCCGTAAAATTTACCCCAAAGTTAATTAGCATTTTTATTCACTTTAAAAATACTTTTCCATTAACCTAGAGTATTCACGCACATATTTTCACTTTACACCTTCAAAACTCAATTTGGACATTAACGGAACGTGTCAGACTCGTTTTTTCGCATTTCTAACATTCACGGGTCAAACCACCGGAATACCACATAACGCAATATATACCTTCCAAAGGATTATTAAACCAATAAACCAATTATCACATATCTCATAAAAATCACCACGTCAACCACAGATAACAGAATTGAATAATATTAACAACAATCAAATAGTCAAAGGACTATTAATGAAATATTCTGAACACAAAAAGGGTAAAGGTTACATTCTACCCCCTTAAAATAATTTTGTCTCCGAAATTCAACTACTAACATCAACTAAACAAATGCGGGTACTTCAATTTCATCTGATCTTCACGTTCCCACGTGAATTCAGGGCCATGTTTCGAATTCCACCGAACCTTGACGATGGCAATCCTACTACGCTTCAAACTTGCTTAAACTTCTCTTTCCTAAAATTCCTACAGGCTTTCCATAAAATTCACTTAGCATCTACTCAGAATCTGATCAAAGGCACTTGTAGTGTTGGATCAGCTAAACACTTCTTAAGGTTCGACACGTGGAACGTGTCATGAACACCATTCAATTCCTCAGGCAAATCTAATCGATAGGCCACATGGCCTATTTTCTCAATAATCTCAAATGGTCCAACAAACCTAGGTGCTAACTTTCCTTTCTTCCTAAAGCGTACACACCTGTTCCAAGCGACTCTTTAACAAGACATAGTCACCTACACTTAAAACTCTAGGGGAAGGCTTTTCCTTTCTATTATCAGCATAACTTTTTTGACGATCACGCGCAGCCTTAAGTGTATCCTTAATCTGTGAGATCTTCTCCACTAGTCTCTTGCATTAATCAGGTCCTATCAACTGACCTTCTCCAACCTCAGCCACTTAATCTGCGACGACACTTTATACCTACAATGCTTAAATGGAGAAATCCTCACACTAGAATGATACACATGTTATACGAAAACTAACCAACGGAAGAGAACATCCCAACTTCCTCTGATGTCTAGGATTTGCTACGCTCTAAGCAATGTCTTCCAAAGTCTGAATAGTACACTCACTTATGACCATCCGGTCTGAAGGTGATAAGTCGGTATAATGTCTAAACGGGTTCCTAATCCTCTTGGCAAATGACTGCCAAAACCTTGATGTGAAACGACTATTCACGATCCGATATATCGAGATCGGCACACTGTCTGCAACTATCTCATTCAATACAATCTAGCCAACCTTTTGTCTTATAATCCTCACGCCATAGGTTGAAAATGAGAAGAACTTAGTAAAATCGGTCCACATGACCAGATCGTATTTTATGTGTCATGCCAACTACTAGTCCTAGCAAACTTAGTCACAAAATCCAAGCTATTCTTTCCCATTTCCATATGGGAATCTCGGGTTGCTGGAGCAAGCCAGATGGCCTTTGATGCTTATCCTTAACCTTCAAACAAGTCAAACAATTACTAACATACTCAGCTATATCCTTTTTCATTCCCGACCACCAATACCTATCTCTCAAATCATAATACATCTTATCATCTCCTGGGTGTACAGAGTACTTACAACTTAGGGCTTCTCCCATTATCAGGCTTCTCACTCACCCTTCAAAGGTACCCAATATTCAATCTAGGTGATACAAATTTCATCACTTCTCTGTTCTATCATTCATCTAAACCTTTAGCAATACTGCAACTCTTCTATCCACAACTTCCTTCTGAGCCGCCAGTATTCCTAATCTTTGATACCGACTATGAAGATCATATTCATAGCTCTAAACTCTATTAGGCTTAATCTTCCTTCCTACTTCAGGGCATCATCCACTACATTCGCCTTTACTAGGATGGTAGCGAATTCTAAATCATAATCACTAAACAACTCTTATCCAACTGAAGCTATAGCTATTCAACTCTATTTTGACTAAATTTATGCTGAAGACTCTTATGATCCATATAGATGACACTCTTTATGTCCCATAATACATGTCTCCAGCTCCATAAGTACAAAACACAAACCGCCACCTAACTCCAAAATCATGGGTCAGTATAATTCTCCTCATGAAATTTTAACCTACCTAGAGCATAGGCTATCACTTTACATCTTTGCATTAACACACAGCTTAAGTCCTATCCGGTATGCATCACAAATATACCATAAAGTCTTTCCGGTCCATCAATGTAGAGCTAGAACAGGCGCATTACACAATTCTTATCCTTAAGGTTTGAGATGCCAATTCCTGTTCTCCCAACGAAAGTATTACTACTTCTGAGTCAAGATAGTAAAAGGCTTAGCTATCTTAGAGAGTTCCTCAATGAACCATTCGGTAATACCCACCAATCCTAGATTGAACGAACCACAGTCAGGACGTTTTCTATGGGCTTTCTAATTCTTAACAGCTTTAATCTTACTTAGGGTCCACTATGAATCCATTACCTATTTATCAACTTGCCCATGAAACTGCACTTCTCTTTGCTAGTATTCACCACTTAGAAACTTTAGTTACAGTTTCTCCTTTTTGAGCAGTTCCAAGACTAACCTTAATGTTCTACATGCTCCTCTTGAGTCTTAGAGTAGATTAAGATATCGTCTATAAACACTATCACAAACTTATCAATGATACGGCTTACAATACTCTAGTCATCAAAATCATAATATTGTGGTTTGCATTTGTCAGACCATAAGGGCATTACAGTGACTCAAAAAGTCCATAACGAGTATATATGCAGTCTGTGGATATGTCATCTCGTGTAGTCTCAGCTGATGGTATCCAGACCTAAGATCTATCTTCAAGAAAAACTGCGACCCTTGCAGTTGATCAAATAGATCATCAATTCTAGGAAGCGAATAACGATTCTTAATGGTCAACTTGTTCAATTCTCTATAATCAATGCACATCCTAAAAGAACCATCCTTTTTCTTAACGAACAACACCGGCGCTCCCCAAGGCGACGAACTCGAATGAATCCTTTGTCTTGGAGTTCCTTGAGTTGTCCTGACAACTACTCCAATTCAGAAGGTGCCAATACTGATAAGAGAATTTGCTACCGGTGTTGCTCCCAACGGATTAATCAATTCTAAAACTCAATTTCCCAAATAGGCGGTAATCCAGATAGATCATCCGGGAACACCTCAGGAAAATCTCTAACCACAACAATCTCTTCTTGTTTCTTATCACTAGCCTTAGTACTCATCAACAATCTCGCTTTCTCTTCCGGTCTCTCTCCCACTACTCTAAGCACCTTGCCATCCGGTAGTGGTATCCTCACTACCTTCTCATGGCAAATTATCTCAGCCTTATAGTTAGACAACCAGTCCATACCTATAATCACATCAAAACTCCCATGTCCAAAAGGTATCAAGTCGATGTCAAAGACAGACGACACTTGATTTCAGGTTTTTTTGCAAACCGCTTAATAACCTTATCAATCTCTACTAGCTGCCCGCTAGCTATCTCAATCTCATATCTGAAACCTAAGTCGCTGGGCTCTAAGCCTAATAGAGGTATAAAAGTAGTGGAAACAAAACTATAGTCGGCACCAGAGTCAAATAAGGTAGTGGCAAAATGATTGTTCAAAGTAAACGTACCCGTCACAATGTTTGGATCCTGGCGAGCTTCCTCTGCTCCCAACATGAATGCCCTACCCCTAGCCTGGTTCCCTTGGTTTCCACGACCCTGACCCCCGTTATTAGCAGCAATTTGGTTTGGACGATTTTCTCCCGGTCCTTGTGCCCTAATCCATCTAGGACAAGCTGACCTGACATGGTCGGTACTACCACACTCATAACATGCCCTAACAGTCGGGTTTCTAGCATTGACAAGATTAATTCTTGGCACCACCTCTACAATCCTTTTCCAAATGATCCGGGCGGTTATAGTTGAAGCATGTGCGACAAGGTCCTTCGGGTGCATGGTAGGAGTTGCAGGTGGTACACTTGGGCCAAGTACCCGTATTCTCTCTTCCTACAGGGTTCACAGTAGTAGCAAAAGCATTCACAGTCCTAGTCCTCTTATTATCATCCCTTCCACTCCTATCCTTGCTAGGTTCCCCCACATTACCTCTCTTTTCAACCTTCTTAATTGATCCATTCCTAACAGCCTCATCAGTCAGTGCACCAGAAATCTGCACAGCCTTTTGTATAGTCTTTGGCTCCGTTGCTGCCACCATCCCACGGATCTGTGGAGCAAGGCCATACACATACCTCTCAATCATCCTACTCTCAGGAGTTACCAAATGTGGAACTAACCTAGCCAACTCATGAAACCTATCAGTATACGCAACATGGCCAGCCCCGACCATGGCGTGATTCTCCATTATAACTTCAGATTCCAACTATTGCTCTCATGACTAGGACAAAACTTCTTGTTATCGTCATAAAATTAGTGTCATTCATGACCTACTACAACACTTCCCGGCTTAGCGTGCAGATCTAAGAGTTCCACCACGTTAAAGCCTTACCCATAATGAACCAGCAATGTATTTCACTTTTTGGTCAACACTACAACCACTCATATCATGAACAGACTCCATTTTCTCAATCCAACGAGCAAGAACTACAACACCTCCCTTACCATCATATTCCTTAGGGTTACAAGCTAATAACTCCTTATATGAACAACCTACCCGGTTGCCATTCACTATCACATTCGCAACGTTCTCCTGAACGTTCTCATTAACCACATTACCATTCTGATTTCCAACATTTCCTCTGTTACTAACCTGAGCCAACATGGCGGGTAAGAGGTTCTGCAATTGTTGGGCAATGATCGTTGAGAAGTCGGGTGCACCCCTATTGGCTCCCTCTACATTCCCATTGACTCCCTCTACACCCCCATTAGCTCCTATACCTTGGTCATTTCCTTGACCATTCAATTCATCAACACGCTCATCATTACCTTCCCTAGGTCTTCTACCCCTTCCACCTCTACCAACCCGTTCACCCGTTCCCCCTCCTAATGATTCGGCAGCAGGCCGACCAGCACTTCGGGTCCTCATTCTTGGCGGCATTATCTATACGAGGGAGAACATGGGCAACGTTAGGTAAGTGGGAAGACTAATATATATAGAATATCTTACTATATATACCGATATACACATAACACCACCCTACGGTGTCAACATCGATTTGTGTGAACCACAATACCAAGTATGAGTGAGTTGTGATACGCTTATAATTACGTTGGCCACCGTACTTATATTCGCATCCTTTCCCATTCATATTCAATATTGAGCCCACCCATTTCAATAACCTTTAGATCCTATACGCGACTAAACGACGGATCTTAGGTTATAGTCTAGGCTAATCCACCTAGTTCTCTATAACCTTGGCTCAGATAACCAATCTTTCACACCCCGACAATGTCGGAAACTCGGGAATGCAACATAATGATCAATCATAACACAAGATACAAAATAGAGAAAACTACATTGCATAAACTCCAAGTGCTATGAAGACCATTAACCTTGAACAAACTCAAGTGATGTCCCAAATCGCAACTAAAATCTACAATCTCTTACAATTATTCCAATACCCTCACAGGGGACCAAAATCCAAACTTATTCCATAACATCCAAAACTAGAATCAAAATAACAAGCAAGCAAGACTTCAAACGAAATTCCACTCGGGATACTTCTAAGTCTGCTATCAAAATAAGCTTTCTAGCATCATATATTATTCAACCATCACGACCACGACATCAAAACTACAAAAACCCTCTTTTTCCTTTTCTTACTACACGAACCAAACACCCTCTTTTTCTTTCGTTTGGCTTTTAAAAATCAATTTTCACAACGATCAACTTGTACAACTAACATATATGCATCAAAATAAACCCAAAAAGGACAAACGGAATTTAAATTTGAAAACTTACAAGAAAATCTTCAAATTTGTAGATTTCGACACGAACCGGACAACCCAAACGTTGTTTAAATGAATAACCAAACACTAGAATCAACCCCAAATATTTGTCTTCATGTTTTCTTGATCAAAGTTGGAGAACTATGGTAGTTTATGGTGGTTAGGTGGTGGACGACTCACATACACACACACACACACACACACACTTAAGTGTGTGTTTTATTTTTGCAATGAAAATGGAATGGATAGAAATGAGCTAGTGGAAGGAATATATGTGTACAAATGCAAGACAACCATGCTAAAAACTAGCCACCTTGTTCCCTCTTGACCATTTGACCGGCCATGGGATCCTAGGGGTCTCGTGTCTTTCTTTTCGTCTCGAAATCACTTAAAATCTCGTAAAACTCAACCGTAAAATTTACCCCAAAGTTAATTAGCATTTTTATTCACTTTAAAAATACTTTTCCATTAACCTAGAGTATTCACATGACATACTTTCACTTTAAACCCTTCAAAACTCAACTTGGACATTAACGGACGTGTCAGACTCGTTTTTCGGCATTTCTCAAAATTCACGGGTCAAACAACCCGGAATACAAATAACACAATAATACCTTCCAAAAGGGATTATTAATCACAATCAACCATAATGAATCACAAATCTCATAAAATCACCACCGTCAATATGGTACAAAAATCTGAATAAACTAACAAAAGTCAAATAGTCAAAGGACTATAAATAAAATATTTAGAACACAAAAAGGGCAAAGGTTACAACTGTCTTAGCAAGGTAACCGGGTGATACCTAAGATTGTAGCCAATGACGGTGTTTGTTACTATTTTGGCGGGGTAACCGGGTTATACCGGTTACAACCAAAAATGTTGTTTTTTGGTTCATGTGTTGTATGTACAGACCCGAGTCTCATTTTTTATTCGTGGCTAATTGAGTTCATATGTCTTATGGGTATTGTAAGATACATCAAATGACGATTAAAACATTGTAGTTCCAATGTTGGCTGCTATTGTTGGCAGTACCGATGCCATTGATGGTAGCCTTTTAAATGACTTACATGCATTTATGGATTTTAGAATGAATTATTGATTCGCAATTTTACATACACGTAAAATAATATACTTATAGAGAAATTAAGGAAATCCCCAAGTATCCTTTGGACAATTCCACTCACAAAGATATATATATATAGAATACGTATATTAAACCGGG